>CM077463.1:62447944-62647412 GCA_039654755.1 Calcarius lapponicus
TACACTTCTAAACCAATTAAAGCTACCACCAAGTGCTTTTCTTGCTAAAGCACCCTTTATAAAATATTATTGAGCCATCTCTGAAAGCCAAGCACATAATTAAACCCTTTGCATTGGTGCAATATATCTGTTCAGCCCTCCTTTAAGCTGGGATATACATCCCATCAGCCACATGAAAGATTCCAGGGCTATGACCCATTCCCAGCACATATGGTTTGCTATTTAATCTTCCATAACCAAGACAAGTGTCCTCTTGGAAATAAGGAAAATGCATTATCATTAAATCACAGTTTTATAAGCATGTTGTTAAATAGTTTAACAGCCTGTCTGTCACAAAGGAATAATCATGTATGGATATGAAACTCTGAGGAATATTTTCTATCCAAATATTGAGGGAAGAAGTGAAGGGGAATAATTTTACTTGCTTTCATGATCAAGATTTCTGAGAGCCCATCATATGGTAGGACTGAAGAGCAGCAATTAAAAATGCTTCAATTGGTGAAAGAAATTGTACTTTTAAAGTAAAACAAATGCAGCCATAAATCTGTGGTGCTAGTTTTACACTCTTACATACACTTTTCCCACAGCCTGAGAATGCCACAGTTTAATGATTGATTTTTTTAAAAGCTGCCAATAATATAATATGATGTCACTGTGTTTCAATACAGTTTATTTCAAAGCTATGCAAAGACTAAATTGGACTCGTGAATGTGTTTGAAGTAGGGCTAGACAGGATCAAGATGGTCTGGAAATATCTTGGACACATTTAAGCTACCAATTCTTCAATCACATCTGTCCACTGGGAACTGAGAAATTATATTTTCCCCAGATCTATCACCCATGCATTCACAAACCTGCATATGCCATGAGTATGAAAATTAAATTTTCTAAACTAATTCTCTATTTCTAAACTAATTTTCTATTTCAACTGGTAGGTGGTACCAAGACCTGTTGTCTCTTCACTACTGCCTTTTATTGTGCCCAACCACACTGTTGCCTTTCCTTGGATTTCTGCTTGTTATTTTGGTTTGGTTTCCTCCTCAGCCTTGCCTGCCAGTTCATTTACCTTTACCTTATACAAACATAGGTTTCAGTTTGGGAAAAAAGGATTGCATGGATTTGATAGTGACACATTTAAGAAGATCTTGGAAGTTAACAAATGGTTGAGTCTGACCACTGATAATAGCACAGGGAAAGGAATAGACAGAAAAAGCCTGTTTGTCCTCTGCAACCAAGGAAGTCAAAGAGATCCCACCCCCAATTTGTACACCAGTTGCAGTATGACTTCCCCACAAGGTTTTTGACAGCTTTACAAAATGTTTAGAAATATTAATACCCCTACTTTGGCAATTATACATCATATATATCCATTCCTGCAGGAGCTGATCCTCCTGCTAAGACCCAGACTTTCTGTTTTAAAATGGATTTTAACCATTCTGAAGTGGAAGAAGCATTGTCTGCTCTATTTCAAGTGTTTTCTGTGTCATCCTGATTTATCCCAATTGCCAAAAGCAACATCAATTTCAGCCCAAATTAGACTTTGGTTTTTTTCACTCTTTTAATTAATTTGATCATCTTGGCTATTTCTTTCAGGAGCTAAGGCTTTGCCCACAATTCTTTGAATTGCCACTTCTGATTATAGAAGAAGCACATTTTTTTGCCTATAGGTCAAAATTTGGGGCAAGGGACATGTCTTCTTCCTCCAGATCAGAAGGGGGATGTGTCAGTACCTGAAGGGGTTCACTGGCCTTGAGTACCCATCTCTTCACCAGCTGTGAAGGCATTGCTGCATTGCTCACAGTTTATTTTTAGAAGGATATTGATGGCTTGAAAGCTCTTAAAATATAAAAATAATATAAATTTATTATTTATCTTATATATTTATATAATAAATATATAATTTTATATCATTATTAGATACAAATACATATATTTATATAGTTATATAAAAACATATATTTATATATATAAATATTATACATACTATATATAATGTAAATACATATTATATTTATATATAATAAATATATATATAAATTATATATCAATCCAGGAAATATAAATCCATGAAACAGTGTTAAACACCCACCACATCTTCTCTCAAACTTCGCAAGTCTGTCATAGTTTTTGGCACCTACACAGATTGTTCAGGTGCACAGACAGCTGTGGCTCTGCCAGTCCATGGAAAAAAAGGTGGAAAATATATTATTGATAATATGAGAATATATTATTGATAATATGAGAATATATTCTTGGTAATGTGGGTACCTTTAACCGCTGTTCAAATTCCTCCCTACCAGTCAGTGCACTATGAGTAATTCACATTGACCAGAGAATACAATTGCCAGACATCTGAAATGGATTTTTTGGATTATACTGCAACCTAAAATAAAACACCAAAAAAACCAACACCCCACATCAAAATTGGTCTGGCAAAAAGACCATATGCTCTTTTTTATCTGATGGCATAAAACATGAATTTCACAAACTTTCTCCTCCACCAGGCTCTTTTGGCCTTTGCCAAATTGCAAAATCTCGTTTTAAAGAAAAAATATGTACATGGTGTTTAAGAAGAAAAACAAAAATATTAACTGGTTGTTTTTTAAAGCAGAGAGAAGGAACAAGAGTTTTAGAAAGGATTTTGGTTCTGATGTTCATTTTAACTTAGTCACAGAGTTGATAAAAAATAAAAAAAAAACTGAAAAAATACAGACAAATATTTTCTGTAATTTATCAATTTATTGGCTGTTTTTTTCTTAAACTAAATTTATGAGAAGACATTTTGAAGAAAATATCACAAATATTTCTGTCTTGTGAGCTGAATCTTAGTCATTCATATCTCTGTTCAATTCCAGCAGCAGTAGTATCCCTGCCAAAAGTTTATCCTCTTCCTTACCACAGTCTGTTCTCAGCTCAGCCAGCCACTTTCAGCTGGCTGAATTAAAAACAAAATCACTAAAGTATTTCTGAAATCGCTGAAGAACATCAGGACTCTTCTCACCTTGATTTCTGATCAGATAATTTTATTTCTGTTTAGGAGTCTGTAAGATACATGATAATTCTGACACGGGATGGATCTGCCACTGCTACCTTCAAAATCTTTGTCAGTCAAGCAGCTAAGGTGTCTAAAAATAGAGCTTCTCATGTATAAATCCACAAAAAGGCAATAATAGAAAAAGAAAAACTGTTTATGGGTGTGGGGGGGCATAAATTAGGGAAAAGATGTAGCAGTAACTTCAATATTTTTAATCATAGGGATGTGATACCAACCCAGACACTGAATTGCCAATGCAGGAGAAGTTCTCCTAGGCACTGATTTGGAACATGGAAATTATGCTTTCCTTCCACTAACATATTTTCAAGAACAGCATGACAAAATTACTGCCTGGAACATCTTTTTCTTTCCAGTCTTTCAGCTCAGCTGACTTCTAATTTTCACAAGCAGAAGTCTCATAGGCAGCAGCCAGAGCTGTAAGTAATGCAGACCCAGACACACACACGCTGCTCATTTCTGGGAACATTCCTTCTGTTGGCAGCAACAATCCTGTCTCTTACCCTAGACAGCAAGAAAAGAAAATATCTTGCTTATACAGAGGCATAAATCAGGTCATACCCTTGCCTATCCCATTCAGCATTTGCTGCTGGTACATATATTTCAGTTTTACAGCAAGCATGCTCTTATTAAAGATTAACCAATGCCATGTATGGAGAAAAAATTAAAAGTATGTAAAGAGGATTGAAAAGAATTTTAAAAAGAAAAAAATAGAAAATAATTTTAAAAAGAAAAAAAGTCAGAATTTGACTGATGTTGAGATATCAGGTTTTAAATTCCATAGGATTTTACTTATTTAAGAAAAAAACTACATCCAAAGCAAAACCATTAGAAAGCCAGAAAACACTGGAAGGCCAGAAAGTAATACAGACGATCTCATAATAATAATGATGATAAACTTAGAATACTACGTGGAAATACAAAGTTTTATAGGAAATTACTGTGTGCTCAGGTGTTTTCTGTGTCTTGCTACTGTTCTTTGATATACCAAAGTTATGTGTAAAAAAAATTAAAAGGTTTATTGGCCGAAATTTTTTAACAAGTGAGGGAAAATTAAATCAAATTTTAATGAAGAAAATTGAGATTTTCTCACAAAATATCTTGTCACGTTTTAGACCACTCCTGTATGCTGTTACTAATATGCATTTCCCCAGCATGAATATCAGTTGAGCAATCTACATCAGAATGCACAACCAGAGTTTAGTGATCCTCAAACATGGGATTGGAACATTTTTTTTTAAAGACTTGGGATTTCTTTGACTTTAGATAAGCATTCTGTAGCTATTCCTCACAATTGTTGGGGCAGCAAGAACCTTTCCTACTCTTTCTTATCCTATTTTCACTTTCTTCTTCTCTTTCTTCTAAATGAAATTGTTTAGCTGGGAGTTTAACTAATACATCTCTTCGTAATCAGGGTCATTTATAAGCTGAGGTAGAAATAAGGTTCAGGACTGACTTCCAGCAGAGACCTTTTTTGCTGTGGTATGGTTTCTCCTGTAGAGTAATGAAAAATTTGGCAGAGACAGCCTACATCACATCCCTGAATTACTGGGAAGGAGAAGAAACAGATGCTCTATTACAAACAGGCATCTACTTTTGTACAAGGATGAAGCACAACCAGTGTTTCACTAATCTTATCATCTGATAAGCCAAATTTTAGGAATCAGAAGGAGCATAAGATCCTTCTTGCAGATCATAATTAAGTAAATCTGTTGAACTTTAATATCCCTACTCCTTAATCAGCATGTCATTATACTGTTGACAGATAAGGATTTGAATGCCCAAATTTGCTGCAAATGGCAGAATTGTCACAGATGGCAACAGGCATTTTGATTTCTTTGGTGTTTTGAGACTTTCTTGCCTGAGGACTGCATTATGGACACATTTGATGCATTTCTTCTATTGTTTTTTACTTGAAAGAAAATTGGACTATTAACAGCATGAGAAAGGAGGTTCATTAGATGAGTTGAAATGATGAAGGAACATATTTCTCCTAAGTGAATCATACTTTGAATTATGAAACAGCTAGTTCAAAAAGACTAGTGACTTATCTTTTCCATTTAACTCTATATTTTTATAGTCCCAGGAATACAATGAGCTTGGATAATCAGTACAGGTCATTTAACACATTTGAACAGATGACAATAAAATTTAATATGTACCTGAGCAGTCTGTCCAGATTTTCTTTTCCCTTTCCATACATGCCAATATCTTCTGGAGCATGCACATAAGTTTGATTTACAAAAAATGAATGAAAAAATGAAAAATATTAAAAATACATGCCAAATGTCAAAAGAGATTTCAAATGCCACATGGTTTCAGCTGCCTCACAATGTCAGGTGAAAAGATGCTGAGACTCCCTTTCACTGGGGTTCAGGTGAGAGCCAGAGAACAGGTGACTCATCAGTTTAAGAGGTCTCCAATGGAAGGTGCTCCCTTAATGTGGCACTTAAACCTCAACTTTCAGAAATCCTGATCAGGCTGGGCTACCAGAGCAGCTCCAGAGGCTTTGGAAGCTCAGATCTCCCTGAGGAGCACAGGATCACTGGCTAAAATAGAGCCCCCAAGGACTGATGTGCCTCAGACCAGGAAATGGCACTTTCTGAATTTGAATTATCAATTAGGGATGATTAATATTGCAGTTAAACCATAATTTTTAAAATGTAACAAGCAGCCAGTGGTTAGCATAAATTATTGTAGTGCCATGCAGGCACTCTGTTTCTGGAAAGAACTCCAGAACACCATAAATTCCTTCTGAAAAAGCATCACGTACATCTGAGCCACAGCTGAAAAATTTGTCTTAATGTGTTCTATAAACTATAAGAGATTCAACACTTCTACTTCACCTCTTGCAGACCTTTATTTACTTTGGGTATTTTCCCAGTACCTAGTCTGATCACCATTTGTTGCAAATTCAGCTGAATTTTTTCTAGTCCTGTACCCAGTGAACAACAGATATCTGTTTTCTCTCTAACTGCTTTTTATATATTGGAAGGCTATTAGAGAATAAAATATTATACCTATCAGGAGATGCATTTTGTCTAATTGCTGAAAATGTCTCATAATCTTGCAGCTGGAAGGAAAACTAACACAATATTAGCATTGTTTGACCAGAGTCCTTCTTCAAAGCCATTGCTTTCTTCATAGAAGAGAGGGAGTGCTAAAAAGAACTGTGACTGCATTCATATCTATGTTTATTTTTATTTTTATTTATATGTATATACTTTCAACAAGGAACTTGCAAAAACACAGAAGTGTAAAAGGAGCTCTAAGTACAACTGATACAATCTGTCAGATAAACTATCACCAGTGAAAACTCTGTGAGATCTAAAAACTGAACATATTGGGAATTATGGGAGACGTGTGATTCTGTTAAAAAACAAACAAACAAAAAACAGCTGAGAAAGCTCATATTCACATGTGATTTGAAGAAAACCAGAGTGCTCAGCATAGTTTGCAGCATCTCATTTGCTGGTTTACAATGAGTACATTAAAAAATTCACGCTGCATTTATGCTGCTGGGTCTGTTCTGGGAATTTATTTCTAAGCTTCAGAGAAAAATAATTTCCTCTTGTGGACAAGCGATGAACTCTTCTGGAAGGGTTTTCTGGCATCAAATTGCAGAGGGGTTGCAATTTAAAGCAAGGTAAGTTATTTGGCTTAAATTAAATACAAGTCTACCCAGGGCTTTCATAAATTAGAAAAAAAAAAACCTTCAGACATCCAACCCAAACGTCTGTTTCCACCTCTTTTTTTAGTAGGGAAGTTGTTCTAGGCACAGTTTTGTTGTCTTTTTATTATTGTGCCAGATGAAATCACAACAGAGGAAGCTGTATGAAGAAACTGGCCATAAGCTAATGAATAATTAAGTTCCTAGCATGCAATAATTTCCCTGCTGATGTTCACAGAGGAAAATACTGATAAGAACAACGCAGTTTTACAGACCAGGAAATAAGCTGATTGCTCACAGAAGTAAAGGCACCTGGAGAAAGGAAAAAAGCAGCTCTTATCTGAGAAGGCAGAGCAGGTGTAGTGAAAGACCTGGAAGCTGATCCTGTTGGAGCCAGCAGTTCCTGTGAGCAGCAAGCCTGTCCATCAGGAAACTGGCTGAAATAAAGAGTGAGATGTCCTGCTTTGGGTGTGTGAGGTGAATGGAAGTGAAAACAAGGCATTTTCAGGGATATCTAAATAGGAAGCAGACTGACCAAGTATATTTACCTTTCCTTTGTTGCACACAGTTGCCTCAAGTGGCACTGAGTGAAGAACCATCCTTGGTGATAATCTCCTGCAAGTGCAGCAAGAATAATCCCCTTCAGAGCTGTTCTTTGTCACTATACTTTTCAAAAGAGAGTTAGGGAGGTTCTTTTTAACCTTGAGAAAAGTAATTTTGCTAACCTAAACAGCTTGGCACAGAATAACATTATTTTTATATTTAATAGCAACAACTTTGGGTTTCTTTAAAGAAGAAAATTACATATTTTAAGGCTGATTTTTTCTGAGAAGCATTTTCATTGTGAAAGTCTAGTAATTTTAAATAGATTAAAAGTTTGCATTCTCTCAAAAGGAAATATTGATTTTTAGTTTAAGTATGGTTTTTTCCCCTTTTGTCATTTTTCTTTTTGTTAAAAAATTAAGCAGAGCATTTTCAGTTTGTCTTGACTTTAACTACTTTTACAGATGTCAAGTCTTTGCATAGCCAATGAATTGAAAATTCTGTTCTTTTACTACCATGTTTTGAGTCAACAAGTTGAAAGTCCATTTTTCCAAGGTTACAGTGTAGAAGTCCTCTCCCCTAGACCACTGACAGTCTGAAAAGATGAGAAAGATTTCCCAGTCCTGTTGGCAGCAATGGCAAGGAACAACTGAAAAGTCCAAAATTTAAGGAGTGAAACTGGACTCATTCTACCTCTTTCAGCTCAGTAGAAGAAAAGAAGAGAAACACCACAACAAACAGAAATGCAATTATCTTGCAGAAGTTTCACTTTTTTTTTCCTAAGGTACAGTCTGTATTGCATCTGACCCTCTCTGTGGGCTGACTGAAAGTTTCAAGGATGACAAAGCCTGAAGGAATTGAGGATTCAAAAGGAGATTTTTTCTAGCCATATAATTTTACCACTTCCTGACAAAAAAATACCAAAAATCAGTCATATTTTAGTTTATTCAGGTATTAGCTGCTTGGTCAATGATGATTTGATTATGTAATTTTCAATAATGTATATACTGTGATAAATTATTTTTTTCAATATATTTGAAAAGACTGGACACTTTTGTCAAGACTAGATAATACTGTTTCACTTCAAAATCACTGGTAAATTTACTTGCTCTCTGATGCTGATGACAAAGGTATGGCCCTAAATACTATTGTAACTAACAAATTCACAATAAGATTTTGCCACCAATCTGATTTCATGTGTTTCTCCACACATATCTAGAACCCCATTTTCTTCCCTGAGAACACAGGCTGTAGTTGTGATTAATTCTAATTTCTAAAGAGTTTAGAGGTTAGAAAGGGCAAGTTCTCCCTTGGCTTTAATGGAAAGGGTCTTGGAAAGACAATCCTGGAGCAATGCCATGTCACCACATTTCTCTTCACAGAGAAAAGCAAGGCACAGTTCTTCCCAAGAATATTTCTGGGTTTTACATTCTCTGAACCTCAAAGAAAGGAAAAACAATCCTTATCATTTGCTGTGCCTGTGTTTGTGCAAAAGTAGAATGCAACATGGAGATTGTTTACCCAAAGTGATGGTGTTTTGTTTCCTTGGCCGAGCGTGTGTGTGTGTTGGGACTGTTGGCTGACAGTCACGAGATTCTGCGCTGTTGGGTGCAGTTGAGTGCTTGGCAAATTCAGTTTAGATGTAATGTAATATAATGTAATATAGTACAGAATAATATGGTATGGCATAATAAAGTAATTAATTAGCCTTTCTGATGAGATGGAGTCAGATGCATCATTCTCTCCCCCTTGTCAGGGGCAAAAATATCCACTATAATGCTGTCACTCTCCTTTGAGTCTGAAGTGAAAGGAGACAATTGAGAACTTGGCCTGGGAAGATCTAGCAGGAGCTGAACAGGAACGAGTTTGGGAGCTCCTTCTTTCCTTTTTACAAAAAGAATGCTTGTCCTTTACAGACCCAAATCATCCAGTTTAACTAAACAGATATAAAGATCCAGCTGCCCATTTGTCCTGTATAGCCACTTACACTAGGACCAGACAAACCGGAGGTGGGTGGGGGCAAACTGACCATTTTCAGATCCATTCATATTTATGCCTTTTTTATGCTCATTTTGTGTATTTATGGGACTTTGTGCAAAGGCAACAGTAGAACTGCTAATGCCCAGTTGTGTCCCAGCTCTGCAAACACACAGGCTTTGCTGCAGCTTCAGGAGACTGTGGTGTGCTTATCTAAAGTCAAATATCCGTGTCACTGACTGCTGGCTCAGTGCCTTGGACAGCCAAAATAATGGAAATTGTTTAGCACCTGCCATTTTCACCAAGGGTGATTGTCCTTATAATTAAAGAAGCACTCCACTATAAATGGGCTTATTTCTAATACCTTTCAGGAATTTGTTTTGTTGTCTTCTTCCATTCCTTTCACGCTTGCCTTGCAAGCATTACTTTTGAGGTGGGATGAAAAATAATTAGGAGGTCTTTCTTCAAAGATATCAGCAAACAGACTTAGGAATGGTGCTAAATAGAAACAAACACAATTTTTTTCAGAAGACTTGATATTTATAAAGCTCCTGCTTTTCAGTTTTGCAAAGTTTTTAAGGAGTAGCTATTTTTTAAACCCAGTTTGTATTTTTTTTACTCGGTTAATAGCCTGGCCAACAACAGTCTCTGTAGAACACTAATTTGTTTTGCTTAAATGGCTTATAAACACCTGATTCCAACTTTAGAAACTAATTAGTGAGCTGGAGATTTTTCATTAAATGGGCCATTTTTTGATATCCAAAGCTGTGCTGAATCTAAATGTCAACATTTTTTCTAATTACGAAAAGCACAAAGGGATGTCATGGGGTTAGGAAACATATTGTGTCTTAAACTGAGATAAAATAACAGGCAGTGTATCATTCAGCCGCATATTTGCTTGCTTAATAGCACCAGAAAAACTCATGATTAGTTCTATTTTTTGAAACAGAAGAGTTTAGGGATTAGGAAGGGTAAAAGCTTGGCTTTAATGGAAATGGTCTTGCAAAGACAATCCTGACCCAACGCCATGGCTCTCCCTTGAGTTTGGAGTGAGGCAAGTTAATTGAAGTCAGGAGCCTTCTTTTCAGCAGGCTGCTGGTATCCTGCAGGGCAGGATGTGACCGGGGACCCAGCATGGCACTCGCCAAACCCAGCCTGGAGCGCTCACAAGAACAAATAACTTGGGCCGGGCAGCCTCCTGCAGCCACCCTGCAAACGGCCTGCTCCCGCCCTGGCTGTCTGAAAGGGCCAGCAAAGTGCTCTGATAGAGTCAAACTGCTCCTGCTCCTTCTTCTCCTGCTCCTGCTGCTGCCCCTGCTCCTGCTACTGTCCCTGCTGCTGACCCTGATGCTCCTGCCCCTGCTCCTGTCCCTGCTTCTGCTGCTCCTGCTGCTCCTTCTCCTGCCCCTGCTCCTGCCCCTGTTCCTGCTCCTTTCTCCTGCCCCTGCCCCTGCTGCTGCTCCGGCTCTTGCCCCAGCCCCTGCTGCTCCTGCCTCTGCCCCTGCTCCTGCCCCTGTTGCCCCTGGTCCTGCTCCTCCTGCTCCTGCCCCTGTCCCTGCCTCTTCTCCTGCCCCTGTCCCTACTCCTGCTCCTGCTCCTCCTACCCCTGTCCTGCTCCTGTCCCTACTCCTGCTCCTCCTGCTCCTGCCCCTTACTCCCGCTACTGTCCGTGCTCCTGCCCCTGCTCCTGTCCCTGCTTCTGCTGCTCTTTCTCCTGTTCCTGCTCCTGCTGCTCCTGCTGCTCCTTCTGCCCCTGCTCCTCCTCCTGCTCCTTTCTCCTCCCCCTGCTGCTGCCCCTGCTGCTGCTGCTGCCTCTGCCCCTGCTCCTGCCCCTGTCTCTGCTCCTGCTCCTCCTGCTCCTGCTGCTCCTGCCCCTGCCCCTGCTGCCCTTGTCCCTGCTCCTGCCCCTGCCCCTGCTCCTCCTCCTGTCCCTGCTCCTGCCCCTGCCCCTGCTCCTCCTCCTGTCCCTGCTCCTGCCCCTGCCCCTGCTCCTCCTCCTGTCCCTGCTCCTGCCCCTGCTCCTACCCCATCTCTGCTCCTGCTACTCCTGACCATGTTCCTGCTCCTGCTCCTGCTCCTCCTGCCCCTTCTCCTGCTCCTGTCCCTGTCCCTGTCCCTGTCCTTTCTCCTGCTCCTGCCCGTGTCCTGACCCTGCTCCTGCTACTCCTGACCCTGTTCCTGCCCCTGCTCCTGCTACCCCTGCCCCTGCTGCCCCCCTGTCCCTGTCCCTTTCCCTGTCCCTGCTCCTGCCATGCAGTGCCTGGACCTGCTCCACCTTTATCTCCTCATGCCTGTGTGGGGCATTCCCCTCTCAAGCAGAACTTTTCAGTTTGTCCTTCAGACCTTTTTGTCGTCACACTGCTGTGTCACCCATGCTTACATTTCCATCATCAGGTTTAGTGATTGATTCACATTGATTTTCCTTCATCTCAGAGTTATCTCCTTCAATGATCTTCTGACAGAATGGCTTATGACCAATATTTGTTAAAAAAGAGAAGTGTGAGAGGAGAAACCTTGAAGATATTTTTTTTTCTGTTAGGCCTGGCTAAAACAGCTACAGGTTGAAAAAAAAAAGAAAAAAAAACAAGAAAATTTCTAGAAGACAAACTGAGATGTTCTTCTATAACCCACAGTGTTTGCCCATTAAAAAAAAAATCAGATTTTCTGATCTGAAAATTCTGATACAGGATCTACACAGATTCACTAAAGCCTGAATTTCAACTCATCAATGCTTTCACAGAAATACAGTTCATTGATATTGGATCAGCTGATGTTACTGACTCATTTTGTGGTGTAATTCAGAAAGTTGCTCCTGAATACAGGAGAGAAACAGTTTTTATAGAACACTTCAGCTCTGTTCCACTGATAATTTGTTTCAGGGCCCATTAACTCCTATGGAAGCTTCTTCAATGATTTTTAAAACTGAGATAATTCAAAAATGCTAACTTCAGCTTTGACAGCTTTTGAGGTTTCAGGAAAAATAGTTTGTTGATGAGGCAAAACCAATGATCTCAGATAAAATGAAACTACATCAAAAAGCATACTTTCAGATTTAAAATGTTAGCTTTAAGCTTTCCTGTTCTTTCTTTCTCTCAACAGAAATGACCAGAGATCCCAGAGCCTCAGACATTGCCCTTAAACTTCATTAGAACTGATGAATCTCAAGTTTCTTCCACTTTGTCAAACATAATACCAGGTAATTATTAAAATATTCTGAGTAGCTCAGCTTGATACATTCTGCAGTGCAGCACTTCAGAGTACCCATCCTTCTCATGGGATTATCTTTAGTTTATCAATGCCCTTATCAGTCTCCCCAAGTGAGAGACATTAGGAGAAGTGAAATGAAAGTCTCTACCTGAGCAAAGAGGCTCTCAAAATGCAACTCAGTGTCCCTTCCATCAGTTCTCACTTAATAGAAATAAATGTAAATAATGTGAACATTCTCAGGATTTTTTTAGGCCATGGCTTCCAAAATCTGTCTGACCCACAGCCTTTCCTATAACAAATAGAATGCTTTTCCATTTGGGATCAAAGCAGCCAGATGAACTAGAAAGTTATTTCTTCATCTTCTTTATAGTCCAGCCAGATGAAAGAGCAGAAGAATTAGAGATGTCAATACTAAGTAGCTGAAAGGCAGATTCTGTTTATCACAGCTTGTGGCCATTGGCCAGGGAGGATTAAAAAGCTTAAGAATCATCTTTCAGGAATAAAAAAAGATATTTTCTTAGTGATTCTTGTGCCTTTGAGAGAATGGGAGGTTTAACTATTTTTATACAATTCAGTTCTGTCGTGGGGCATATGAGAAAGAGGATTGCAAAGACTTTGCAGACTCCAGCTCATAGACTGGGGGAATCTGTCCTGAGCTATGATTTATACTGTAGGAATCCTGTAAGCCTGACACTAGGTCTGATATATTACCTTATCAAAGCTTGTTGAGAGAGGTCCAGCCCTGGCTCTGCCTCTGGACACCAAGGTGTTCAGGCCAAGGAAGGAAAAAAACCCCAGAGTTTCGTTTCATAAAATATTTTCTAAATTTTAATAAAAAATACAATACCCGACTCAGCACCAGGCAGTAAGACAGACATACCAATGAGAGGGGGAGATGGCATTGGAGCATTGCCAGGAACACAGAGATCTCTATGTGCATACAGAGGGGAATAAAGCTAATTTGTTTCCTTTCCTGTCAGATTTACAGATGCACAACGCCAAAAAGAGCATTGTATGAGAGAAAGTTTTGTCAGGGAACTGACAATGAAGTGTTCTTCCTTATCAATCCTTCCAGTGTGTTGATAAGGGCATTGCTGTGAAGAGTTCCTTCACACCACAGACACCTTCATTGTAACAGTTGGCCCAATATTCCCAAGGAAAAATTGAGCAGTTTGAACATTAGCAGTGAATAAACATCTTCCGTGTTTACACCCACCTATCATTCCACAAGGATCATATGTTTACTTCTGAGACATGTATAAACCTAATTCACTTCTTGTTTCAGGATGGGATGAGTGGTTGTTAAATACAAAACACAACAGTGGCTGATAAGAAATGAAATTAAGAATTACATAACCAGCTGAAATTATCACCTCTGATTCAGAACATATTCTGCTACTGGGCAATGTTTGAAAGAAAGTGTCATTCACTCCATACAGAGATTTTAAATATGGAAATGCTATTTCAAGTTTTATTGTGAAAATTTAACTCTGCTTTAGCCCTCTTAGGGACATATTTCCATCAGGAACATGAATTTCTAAATGGTGAATCAAACTTGAAAGCAGGTTTATCTGATTGTTTTTCTTTTGATAATCCCCCAGAATTATGTTATAAAATGAAAACACACATTTTATGATAATCTGTTAAAATAAGCACCATTCCATTATTCCTTTGTTCATGCACAGATTATGTCTTTGACCAAACCAGCTCTTGGGGATAATACAGAATGACACATCTGCAAGTCTGGCCTTGGCTTTGTTTTATTAATCCCCTGATAGCTCCATGATATTTAAATAAATAATATTCTACACGCCTTATCCCAAAATGTCCTTGTTTTCCCCAGAGCTGTGCTCAGCCTCCACAAGCTGTGTCCAAACCTGACCAAGCCCACTTGTGATGGAAGGCTCCACCATGCTCCACTGTGTGGACAATATTGCAGGTCCTGGCTGCAGAGAGCAGATCCTTCCACAAGCTCATTTACAGCTTGCTGCAGCTTAGAGAGCAGCTGAACCATGTCGCCCTGGTTTTTTAAGATTTTCTAAGCCTTCTAATGTTGACACTTTTGTAGTGAACTTTCCCAAACACTTTCTGTAAATAACTCATTGTTTTGCATTCCTTTAGGGAGGAGGAGAAAATTGATGCACTGTTGGTCTGTCCAGTGTCATTGGAGAGGTGGCACTGTCACCCTCCAATCCACTGTCACTCTTGGAAATCTATAAATGTTGGAGTCAGAACATAAACTTCCCTTTTTTCTTCACCTTGAGAGCACCGCTGTGTGCTTGTGTTCTTTCGTGTCCTATAGTGAAAGAACCACTGCTGTTTTCTGCTGAACTGCCAAAGTTCATTGCAGAGTAAAGATGAGCTGATCTCTTACAAGTGGCTTGACCTAGGTGAGCTTGGAATTCCCTGCTAAATTAGCACTGATGCTTTTGAACAGCTGTATCTCAAACATCCATTTTTAAATGGATGAACTTTTCTCAATGTGCTGTGAATTGCCTGTCTTGTTTTGCTGACCTATTTGAATGCACATCAAATTCAATTTGTAACCTTTTTAAAATTTTCTCTTACCTTAACAGTTTGGGGTTTTATTTCTCTGCTTAACAACATATGTTACATGTATTTTCTCAGCAGTCACAAGGGGCACAGCATTCTATGTGTCTTCATAATGATAGGATTCTTAGTAAGAAAAATCATCCTGTCAGAGGTTTAGACAAATATTTTACATGAGTTATATTGCTTTCTCACACTGATCTCTCAAAGTTGTGTCTATACTCACCACAGTAATATATTCCAAGGAAAGTAAAATAAAGCCAAACACATACTTGCTTTTTAAGCTTTACCAGCATCTTATCTGCTGTGTGCTCTTTATTCCACTCAGGGGTATAAAGTGCAGCTTGCCCACAAAAGAGCTTCCACCAGTGCCTGAGGTGTACAAGTTCAGCGTCACCAAGTGAGCAGCTCTACTTTTAAACTTGTTTGGCTTTTGTATGGGCTACAAGATAAAAACACCACACCTCCTGTCTCATGGCTTGTATCACAAAGGTATGATAAACAGAGCGTGCTAAACACAGCACTGTACCATTCCCAGAGCAGCTTTGGTGACTTTTCTAAGCACTAAACACACCTCAATAATCTTGCTGGCAGTTGGGAATTTTCCCTAATGGCAAACAGCAACCACTAACTTGCAATTTGAGCAACTAATCTGTTAGCCATTTGGAAATTTCCAAATGTCCATCTTCCAGCACCTGCTCAAATGTGTGTTGGAAGAAATCAGCTTAGATAAAATTTAGGAGAAGAAAGGCTTCCAACTGGTTTGGAGACGCTTCCCAGATAATTTTTAGTTCAAAAAAAATTTGGTAGTCCAGCCATAAATCCTCTCACTCAACTGTTACATGCTTTGGTATCCCCAGACCCAAAAAGTGAGTTTTAAGCAATAATAAAGTCATATCCCCTCCCCTGCTAATGGTTCCTGCACAGCCATAGCAGCAGCTCTGGGTTCCTCACAAGTCTGACCACAGAGACCTCCCAGTTTGGCTCTCAGTGTACAACCAGCATTGGAATCCAGACTTACTACTTACTGTACTACCTACAATTCCAGGACACCTTTTGACAGGATGTATCTGCTTTGACTTGTTGGTCTAATTTTTTTCTTCATATACAGTGGGTTATTACAATCATGTGAATTACCTTTTCACCATACACTCTACCTCTTTGAAGGCAAAATTCCCATTTGAAGAATAAATTCTAATTACTTCTATTTAAGAAGAGTTAACTAAATGATATGAAACCTTTGAAAAAGCCTTCCACCCCTCCCTTCAAAACACTGACTGATAACATTCTTATGTGAGCTTTTTCCCTTCAATGAGGAGCCAGAGCTACCTGAAAAGGCATTTGGGAAACTGCATGTGCAGAACAGGAAAAAAAGGGGGGGGGGGGGGGGGGGGGATAAAAGGATCCATTTTCTTACTAGCCCAAGTAAATATAATTTTAGGCAAGATAGGGAAGAGGTTTTCTGGAATAGCTGCACCACATTCCTTGCTGCAGCAGTTTTGGGATTCTTATAGGCAACTTTGACAATGAAATACATATCCTGTAAATAATATAACAATTTTGCTTTATAGAAGACCACTGGAAAAAATCAAGCAGGAAAGCAACAGCTGGATGTGGATAGATTGCTTCCAAAAGAGCAGTGCGAAGGGAAGGGAAGGAGAGGATCCATGGCAACAGCTTCTTTCTGTGCTGCATCTCCCAAAATTAGAAAACCATTTCGCCAGCGCTGCAAACAGGTGAATCAAAACTATAAAAAATATTTGTAAGGCATTCTCATCTCTGGAAAAGAGGGTGATAACCACATCTGTTCTTCTGTGAAGCATATATCTCTCTATGTCTAAGCTAAAGAAGTTGGTCCCTGAACAAAAGGAGCCCATTACTCTGGCCAGAGTTTAGACTGGGTCTGCTGGAAACTTCAGCCTGTCAAATTCCCCCCATGTAGCTCAATCACTGAGCTAAACATGTGAGTAGACAGTTATTGCATAAAGATGGATTTTCTCTGAAAAGCATTGGATCTAAATAAATAATACTTGCCTTTAAGAGAGCTGTCTGGTCAGTTTGTTGACGAAATGCACAGAAGTACAAAACAGCGCTTAGACCTGCCCAGACAATCTCAATTAGTGCCTGGCCACTGCAGCCCAGGCTCTGTATCAGTGGGAGAGACAAAATGTTCCCCTGAGAAAAAACAACAGAGCACTCACCAAGACCTTAGAAAGCAGATCAACAAGTATCAAAGGCACAGATGGATGATTAATAGAAGTAGCAATTGATTGCACACCAATATTTTGATTTAAAAAGTGATGTCTTTTGGCTATTGTCATAATAAATGAGCCAATATTGACAAAGGAAGCACAGAGTAACAATAAATTCTTTAGTAAAAGTAATAAGAGCAAAATAAAAGACAGGCCTGCTTTATTATTCAGCCAGGTAGAGAAATGATAGCTGATTGTGCTGCCAAGGCTGAAGTGTTCAGTGGTATTTAAAGGAGTCTTCACACAAGGATGACCAAATATGTTTGTTTTTAGCAAAAAATGTACAAAAAAATTTAGATGGAAGAGGTATGGATAAAGGTATGAAATAATCTGAAAAATCAAACCTGGTGAGGTTCACCTGGCAGCAAGAAGAAGCAAACAGGATGCTCTTTGGTGAGGCAAAGACCTCCACTTTGGTGGGAATGATCAGCCAGCTCAACTGCCTTAGGCAGCAATGGCGTCCACAGTACTGGAGATTTTGAGAGATATTTCAGGGGGAAAAAGTGAGTAAGAAGTAGACTATTTAATCCTGCCCCCAGAAAAGGGCAGAATAGGAGTACAAAGATAGAAGTGCTTTTGCAAAATAATTTTCTAAAAACTCAAAGGTTGGATAGATTTTACATCCACCCTGTTGTGCAGCTTTCACTCAGGCAATGATGTCCACCTTTTCAAATGCTGAGTTCTTGAGAAGCTGATCTCTGACTTTGGCATCCAAAAAGACATCAGCACATCTGGTAGTGAGTCTGACAGTAGAAATGTTAGTACTGAAGCTCTTGGTGCCAGGTAGGACAGTGCTTGATTGCTGATATATTTTAACACTGCAAAAAGCAGAAATCTTGAGGTCTGAGATTTGGTTATGGGCTATTTTATACTCTTCTATAGCTCCATGCAGTCAGCTATACCATTTGTACACAAATCATCCCTGCACAGAATAAATCCAGAAGGAACTAGAATAAATCCAGAAGGAACTCCATAATAAACTGGAGAGTTCATGCAGTTCCAATACTTCACCCAACACCTGCAGCCCCACTCACACATACCACTCTCTATCTCAGCTCCTGTGTAAACATGTCTTGTTTCTATGGCAACAGCTGCATCAAGTATTCCTTTCATTAAATGGAAACATTCTGAGCTGGGAACAAACATGCTGCATTAGCTGAATTCTTTGTTACCTGAGAAATGCTTGTTCTCAAGAAAAATAAATCGAGGGGACTTGGACACTGAGTTTTTAATTTGCATCTTTTACCTTTAAAGACACCCATAAAACTTCTACTGAAATGGTTTTTCAAGGAAATGTGAAGTCATTGACCCCCAAGACATCTTCACTGAAGGGAATCTTTGCTGAATATCTGCCAAGCTTCAAGAGATCATGCATGGGTTGCTCGTTGGGTGTTATAGCATCCTGAAAGTCTTGGGAACTCAGGGAGCTTTGGGAAGCTCATCTGGAGCCACAGTTCTCAATATTCCCAGTCCCTGTATCTGGGACTGCAGGACTGTGCATGTGCTCTTAAGACCTGTGACTCTCACGTGGGATGAGTCAGATCTAGCATGGAAAATGCTAATTCAAGAGAAAACTGAAAAAGTACACTGAACACTCATGACTTGTGGCTAATTTAGAACAAGTTTTTGAGGGTGTTTTGTTTTGCTTTTTGGGGTCCATTTTATAAACAAATTTAAATTATAAAAATAATTTTCTATTAATAGAAATATCAATGTTTAGCATATAACTTACTGTGCAACTATCCTGCTGTTATATATCTATTAATCTAGTTCTCTATCTATCTAACTTGTGTATTGATTCTTAGACTCATAAATGCCTTAAGGAACAATCCACTCTAATCCCCAGCATATTTTAGGCTGCTGAACTTCATTAACCATTCCCATGCTGAGATTGTACAAAATGAAAATGTACCTTCCACAGAAGAATTGTATCTTGGCACCAACAAGCAAAAAACAGAGTTATCTATCATTTTCCTGGATATTCTACTTCATCAATTAATAACTTTTTGGTTAAAAATATGTCTTTAGTTTATAACTTCAACATGTCTGACTTTAGGTTTTAGCAACTTGTTCTGACTGCTTTTCTACAGAAGAGTCCTTTAATTCCCAGTGTTGTGGGAATTTTTCCCCATGTGAAGATACAGACACACTGTAAGCAGTCCTGCAGTACTTTATTTAGTAAGCTCAATAGATTCGATTGGTTTTCATCTCCATTGCAGTTTTCTGGGTAAAGTTTCACTTTTATGGTTCATTTCTCTACTCTGCAATATTAACACTGTGGACAGGGGAACTGAGATGGCATGGGAAACTCCTGGAGGATTTTTTTGTGAGAGAGTAAATGAGGAAAAGAATGAGCAAAGTTTGTTTTTGTATCCCTCTTATCCAACAGAAAATACATGGACAGGTCTTTTTTCACAGCTATGCTACTAATTCTGTCTGAATTCAAATTTATGTCAGATTAGCTCTGATTCAAACTGTAACAGATTTCAAGCTTTCAACTTATCTATCAAATAAGGTTAAAAACTATTCCATTTTTAGCCAATGCCATGATGTTCTTCCATTCCTCTGAAGTGTACATGGAGTTCCAAGATTTTTTAGATGAAATTTAACAAATCAGAGATCTGATTTTCACACAATTTTTAAGGAATGCCATATGTTGCTTTTTGGTTTATTTTGTTTTGCTTTTTTTCTTAGGCTATAGTACAAATCTAAGCAACTAAAGAGTGGCAAAATATTTTTCCTTGTTTATGTGGTAAAATAGAGCTCAATGAAATTTGTAGCTAATTTGGGCATGTTAATTTGTTGAAACATAAATGATGCCGGGCAGAGAGTGTTTATTTGAAATATCAGACAGCTTAGCTGAGCTTTTATTTTCCCATATTTCCTCCTTATCAGTTTTACTCCTTATTTGCAGGAGCATAAATTAATTTTAAGGAAGTGCCTGCTCTAGAAAGAAACTGTCTTGAGTTCTCCCCCTCTGAGATTGACGAATAAGAATTTCCCTCAGCCTACCCCCTCCAACTCCTGTGTCCTATGCCCTTCCTTTCCATTTTGCCTTTATCTCTTTTGGGGAAAATGAGTGAAACTGTAGTGCTGAGGTAACACATTATTCACCCTGTTTGTCTGTTGGATTTTTCCATGTACCTGCTGTCGCTTTAAGATGTAACATCTCAGGGAAAAGAGATTCCTACCATTTCATGTTGCCAAAATGCCTAGTACAGTGATAGACTGCTACTTATCTGAGACACATCTATTCCTTTTCATTTTCTCAGGATATGAAAATATACAGAAATTTGCTTGCTCTGCTGAGTTTTTAAGAAACAAACATAATGAGGACAAACATGATGATGTTTACAAGAGCAATAAGAACAATATCAGACTTTAAATGGGTTTCTTTCACATCCAACTTAAATGAATCTTCCTGTTAAATTTTAGTAATGCCAATTTTACTGCATTCCAAAAAGAACTTATGAATCTGAAAACACATCTTGGACTCCTATCAGAGATTTTCCATCTTTCTTCCTTCATAGTTTCATTGCTCCAATTCTGAATTCAGTTCTTCACATCTGTCTCCCTATCCATATAATGAGGCTCCAGAAAATTGTTAGCTTTCATCTGACAAAGTTATTTTTCTTTCTCCACTTTCTTCCAGGTCTTCTCACAGCTTTTCCTTAGAACTAGAATCTCCAACTTCACATAGTTTCTGTAGGACATCTCCACTCTTTTCTGCCTTTTTCATGTTTAACTCACCTTTCCCTCAGCTCCTTCACAAAATTCTTGAAATTTTGACTAAGTGTGTTGTTTCAAAGGCTGCCATAAGTCAATGTACGTCAACACATATGGAAGTATTTCAAACAGCTTCATGTTTCTGTCAAGCTTTCCATTTTCTCAAGAAGCATTTTCAGGACAGGGAAAGTAAACAGCTCTTCTACAGACTTCTTTTTTTGCTGTCACATGGTTGCTCCCCCAATGCTATTTTGCTCTGGTACTGAGAAAAATATATTTCTGCAGTTGATTTCATAAGTATTTTTGAAATATTTTGGTACTTAAACCACAGTAAAATATATATTGGGTGTCTTTTTTCTTTGAACTGCAGTTCCCACTATTCTCTCTTTCACTGCTTTGTTGCCTGTTCTCTACCTTTCAAGATGTGTTCGGAACAATTTCATTTTCCCAGGTAATACATTTCCAAAGCGAAAGCTCTTATCTTCTGCAGTAGAGTCAGCAAGGTCAAGTCTTCAAATGCCAGACAGCTCTCCTGCTCTTTGGAAGAAGAGCATTTCACACTCACTGCCAATCATGGCTGTAGTGCTCTCTGTTCCCACATTTATTTCTTACATTCTTGAGTGAGGATTCATGACAGCTCTATCAGCTGTAAAACTCAGGAACACTTGGATCTTGTGATACCTGGCACCATGCTCTCAGAGCTGGTAACAGAGCAGGAGCTCTGGGGCTCTAGAGAGGCTTTGAACACACACAGGGGAATAATATTCACAAAAAAAAAAAAAAAAAAAGGAATCTGTGAAGTGGAAACTGCTCCAAGGGCACCAACAGGGTTAATCCTCTGTAGGTTATCTGTGAACTCTAAGGAGCCAGTGGCATCACTTTGGCTTTCTGAATCCCACCAGCATGGCCAGCTATTATCTCTGTCCTCAGGAAATGGGAGTTAAGGATTTGTTGTTTGAAGAGTCTGAATCAGGACATGATTTACCTTTTCGTGAAAAAACAACCCTAATGATTCATTATTTTCACCATTATTTTATGATTAGTAAGTCTGAAATAGACTTACTGTGGAGAATGTTGAATAAATCTCCTCAGATAGCTGATCAGAAAAAAAAAGAAAAAGCGAAAAGAATAAAAGCAACTAATGCCTTATCATTGAACTTTTAAAACCTATTGCTTGAATAGATTAAGCACTGTAGTATGAAGAAAAACATCTTTCACTTGCTTTCAAAATAGATTGATTGGAATGATTTTTTTTTTTTAGGACTGGTACACTTTGTTTTCTGCCATCAATCACGTTGATGTCCTAGAACATTCTGAACACATGTTCTGCTGTCTCTAATTGACAGTGATGCAGCCTCATTAGAGGAAGATACATGCAAAGCTATGTCACTTAAGGTGAACACACAGGAGGTAATTCCAGAGTCATTTGAATGAAATGAGCTAAAGATGCAGGCTCACAGACTGAGGGGAATGCTAAAAGGAATATGTAGCATTTGGAAGACATTTTTACAGATAACAGGAACAAGAGAAACCACCCTGGCCAGAGGGGTGTGCAGAAATGAAAATATACTATTTCAGCCAGAATAGGCAGGGAATCCACTGATCTGAAACCAAGCAAATCAAGCTTAAATTTTCAAGGTACACAAATAGTTTATCACAATTTGACAGAATCTAGTAGTAGAGTTGTTAGAATCAAAAGATGAATTTGGGAGGCATTTATTTCTAGAGACTCTAGCTGTACTCTGTCTCAGAGTTCTTCAAACAAGCTCAAATAACTTCAAATAACTATGGGTTAGTTACCTTAACTTTCATCTTCATATGGTTTAAGGAGTTCTTGCTGTCTTATTTCCTCAGCACTTTGGCAATATTGCATCCAATCTTCAGAGCTGTCACTCTGATGTTGGTGAGTGGATTAACTGCAACATAGATAACTTGACTTGAACACAACTTTTGAGACTTCAAATATGCAGTATAAGGTCTCATTCATTCAGTTAGATGATGGCACATGTGATATTAACACAAGATGGTACAGGCAGCCAGGGAAGATGCATAATGTTATATTAAATGGCAAAAATATGAGATATTACGTATTTTTGTAGCCAAATTATCAACCACTTTAATCAGCAGTAGGTGGGTCACTGTTCCCATTTGGGCCTTCTTTTTAATAGAAGAAAATATTAGTATGTAGAAATATTAATGATTCATGAAGCATAATTCAAAAGAAATGCCATCTCATGGTATTTATGAGGGCACCAAATGAATAATAGAATCATAGAATGTTTTGGGTTGGAAGAGACCATAAAGATCATATAGTTTCACCCCTCTTCCATGAGCAGGAATTCCTCCCACTAGACCAGGATGCTCCAAGGCCCATCCAGGTGGCCAATGAGGCCTCTGTCAGGTCACACTACCACTCAGAGGTTGATTTATGTGACATCAGTCAGCAAAGAGGTTGAAACTTGATTTTATAACAGCAGTGCTAGGGAAAAAAAAAAAAAAAAAAAAAAAAAAGGAAAATCTTAACCCCTTGCATAACACATTCCTTGTATATGTACTCCAGAAATGTCTTTCTACAAGGTGTGTAGCAGAAGAACCCCACAATCACTTTAAGTGAATGGCATCATCTAAGGCCTTGCTTAATACACTGGCATTTCTCCTGACATGAAATAAACTGACATTAGCCCACCTATTGCTGCAAAAAACAGAAGTGCCCTTCAAAAGTACCAGATTATAATGACTTCTACTAAAACAAGGGAATTGGCACCTGGCTGAATTTCAGTAGCTCCACTGAAAGCCCTGACTGACAAGGTAAACAGGGTCCCATTGTGTGTTTGCTGCAGTGTGAAGGCAGGCACAGCCCAGCAAAGAGGAGCAGTACCCAGGGAGCAAGGACACAATGTGGCTGGAGATTCTGTAGGTAAAACCAAATGTGGCTTTGCCATCTGTTCCAGTGCATAAACAGATTAGGAGTGTCATGCTTTTTATCTGGATCAGCTCATTTCTCTCCCATTAAGTCACTAAGGCTATGTAAATCCAGCTTTGCATGGACTAATTTGAATTTAGAACAATATCTTATCTCACCGGGCCACCCAGGCAGAAGTGATAACATAAAGGAGAGTGTTTTTCCTGTCCTGTAATTAACATTTCATAGCCTCTATCTGCAAGAAATTATCAGTTCAGAGTCCCTACAGTTTCTGTAATCCAGCCTGCTCAAGCAATTGGTGTATGAGCAGACATTAATGCAAAGACTGTCTGAGGCACTGTGGCATCATAGCTGGATTTTTGAATATATCTGTGGAAGCCATCATCCAAAAACAGAGAGACAGAATCTTTCTGTAAATCTAAATATTTACAGGATTCATCCAATTTTAATGTGGCACCTGTAATAAGAAAATGGTGGTTTATTTCCATCTTCAGAGAATATCCAATTCTGCCCTGATTAATGGTGGGATTTCTTATATTAGCCCCTAAAAACAATGATTTGTCTTTCTCACTGCGACAATTTGACACTGCAAGCATGAAGACCTATTTTAAACATTTTCTAGTGGCATTCTTGCAAAAGAAGCATCTCCCCAACCTCCTTTTCTGTGGCTGACTAACACAGAAACAGGCCAAATGTTCCAAGTAGGGAAAACAATACTCAATTCCCTCTAAGTGGCTTGGTGTGCCAGAACACTGAAGACATACCACAAGGAGAAATTTAATCAATCCACACAAATTGGTTTTGCTTGTGAAAATTCCATCTCAAGGGTGAATTAATATGTTGCTTTGGCTTTCGCTGTGGAAGTCACATCAGAATATTCCTTTCCAAATCAGCATAGTCACACCCAACAAGTTTTTGAGTTTCCTCTTAGTTTATAACGATGGAATGATGTCTCTTCAATGTTCAGCCTGAAAGCAGTAGAAAGGGATATTGTACATTTCTTTGGTATTCTTCAATATGTCTAGGTGAAAAATGCATCTTTGTCTCAGGAATGTGCTTCATGGTTCTTCAATCACCATCAAACTTCTCTTTTCTGAGTTTTTGCAGGATTTCCTTTATTCTAAGAATTACCATTGATAATCATTGATAATCATGATGTGATAGTCAATGAGCTCAAGTTCAATTAGATTAACAATAACTTTTTTTATCTGTTAACAGAAAATCCAGTATTTTATAATTAATTATAAGTGAGGCCATGAGGAGGTCTGATGTCCCCTTGAAATAAGAGACAATTTTAGATCTGATTTCTATGAAGGGATTATTTTGCTTCTGAACATGGAAGCAGGTGACCTTTTTTTTCCAATAAATGTTGGTATCCATGCACTTTCCACTGAAATGAACACAATGCAAACCTTTTAAAGAAGGAAAAGAGCAAATTTCCCCATCAGAAACATTGCCTGTGGAGTGCCTTCAGAGGGTCAGATTTTCATTTCCTCTAAGGCACTCTGATGGAACTGTATTGTAAATAAGAATTCAGACCCTGTTTTACTGGAGATTTGTGGTGTATAAGAGGAAAAACAAACAAGATATAGAAAAAAGTAAAGCTGTGAAGGCAGCTCATTGCAGAAATGGCAGCTCATTGCAGAATATACCGGGAAAACAAGAACAAAACTTTTGTTGGCTGTTAGCTGAGGGATAAAGGAGTGCACTGAGGTTGAAACCTGGTTAACAGAAAGGGATGATATAAAAAAAAAGTTATAACAGACATACTGCTGGCAAAACATCTTTGACAGAAAAAATGGACTTAGCCATAAGAAATTATAAGGGATTTCTTATCAACCAAGTCAGGATGAGGAAAATCATGAAGGGTTCATTAACCAGCAATGGCAAAAGCCAGAGTTTGGGTGTCTGTGTGCATGTCGTTCTCTGTTTTTCAGAGATGCTCTCTGATTTTCAGCATTGCTCTGGGATGACAGACAATGTCAGCAGGAAATGATTCATTCTGAAAATGAGGATGGTTTTATGCATGTCTCATCAGTGAGTTCTAGCCAAATTGCAGATACATTAATAATGACAAATAATTCATCCCAGGGGAATTTTAATTATTTAGTTATCAACCAAAAATTCAGAAGGCCCTTTCAGTAATTTTTGTTTTGCATTTATCTTACTAATATGTTTTAACTATTCCCTCTGCTTAAAAATTTGAAGGACATTTCTTTTTTAATTCTCCTTTTTATACAACAAATAAAACACCATTAATATCAGATGTATAAATGCTACACAAAAAGGCTGTGACAAATCAAGCTAAAATAAGGGTTTTTCATAAGTGTTCTTGCATATCAATTTACCATTATGCTTTCCTCCTATAATGTCAATAATTCCTTTTTGTTTTTCTTTTAAGAGAAATATAAGGGCAGGAAAGATATCTACTATTTCTAATATGTATGTTTTGTAGCAACTGTTTCATGAGCTATAATGTCCCAGCTTAAAGAAATCAATGGGATAAATTCAGTACAATCAGGACTCCACTCATACTACCTTGGGCATACAGTTGTAGAAATTCAAATATATTAAATTTCCTTCCCCAGCCCAATAGGATCCCAACCAGGGGAAAGAAAATAATGAGACCTTTTTTTATATTTGGAGTATTATGACAAAGGCCTTATCTAAAATCCAGTTATATCAATAAAACACAGTTATTACATATCGCCACAGTCTCTGGGTCAGTGCTGTGTTTAAACACATTTATCAGCTGGCTGAACTGAAGGACATGGAAGGTATAAGACATGTGGAGATGGTTTATAGACAAAGTTAATTCCTGGACCACAACTGGACCCTGTGGTTCTGTCTCTCTCACCTATACAGTGAATCAGTCCTACTAAATCTTCTAAATATTTACTGTGGTTAACATATATCCCCTGGTAGCTCCATGGGTGTAAACAGGAGTGGTTTGGGAAATATCTTTGACAGCCACTACGGAAAGCTAAGCTTAGAGACTGAATCTGCTGTAAGTCTTCAATCCTTTAAAAGACAGAATTACTACAGTTTTGACAAGAGAAGGACACAAGAAAAATAGGTGACATTTCCCCTCAATACCATTCTGATGGAGTCCTAAAGTGCAGCCAATTCTGCTTCTTCACACACCTTGGTGTGCTGTTTGACAGCAGCATGACAAGAAATGATGAATTTGGTTGTTTGTAAATCAGTGAGGGATTAGGTTGGGCCACTTTTAGAATGGTGAGATGGCTGCTCCTAGCTCTCAGTGCCAGAAATTAGATATATTTTTGATGACTGGGACTCAAGCACTGTTTGAAGATAACAAAAAGTACTAATTTATCTTGGAATAAATCTCACGTTCTGCTCACCTCCAAGTTCACACTAAATTGGTGGCTGCTGCATGATCTGATAAAATACCCTAAATGGGTATTTTATTTTTCATTTGCTCTGAGGAAATGCACCTGTGCAATTGATAAAAAAGTGAACATGTGAAACTAATAAATACAGTAAAAGGTGTAGGTACAAACCTCAGGAGAGCTCTGGCTGTGATGGGAAGAATTCAATATTGGTTGGTAGCTGGCAAGGGAGGGGTGGCATTATCTCTGAGCAGACTGATGAGCTTAAATGCATTGCTGAGAAAGCCCAGTGGGGTTCTGTGTGACACATGGAGATCTGTGTGACACATGTAGCCTGCTGCTTGCCTTGGCTTAGCTCAGTGCTGCTGGTGTTATGTGGTTTACTCCAGAACTGGGCCAAGAGCTGCCCCTGTCTCTTGCTGCTGCCTGCTTGTGCTTGATGCCATTGCAGCTCACATCCATGCAAGATCACGGTCCCCTGAAGCCAGAAGATTGATACAATATGCAAAATTCCTCTTATTTAAGCAGCACTTACAATTAGATTTCACCATATCATGCAACAGTATTTTGAATCAGGAGAAAATATGTGCTTTTTAATCCACACTTCCAGTCTTGTAGTCAGTGGAAAGAACCAATCAATTCCCGAACTGAAGGACACGTTTATTTTAATGTTTTTAGAAATTATAATACTTGAAATTAATTCTACTATCATGACCTACTCTCACTCAGATAGTCATCAGAAGACATTTTTATCACATTCTTTTGCTTTTCCTTCTTAAAATAAAGAGCAGCAAAGGAATGAAGAGACCATGACTGTTTTCATACTGACTGTTCTGAATTATTTATTCAGACATTAGCAAAATCCTCACACTCTTGAGGTCGGTCATTTGAATACAACCTAATGTGGAGCCAACTCTTGCTCAGTGAAAACTGTTCTGAGAAAATCACAGGAAGGATGTGTTAAGTGTAATATTAACAGATTGACCCATGATTATGTCATCAGGTTCAACACTTTCTTGATTTATGGTGCTAAGACTGTTTTGTTATTTTTTAGAATAGTCCTTTACTGCAAAAATAATTTGTCTCGTTTTTCAACAGCACTCACAACAATTTGCAGGTCTGTAAGTTACTCCTGCACAGAACATTCACAAAGATCAGGGATGCTTCAGGGGAATGACTTCCTTCGTCATGTGGGACCAGACACTCCACTTAGGGATATGCAATATGATACACAATGCACTTATCTGTGTTCTAGTTCCCACTGAGTCAAATACCTTCATTCATTGCAAAGGTTTGATGAGTGTGTATCATCCTCCAACTGTACCTCATTGACTGGGAAAATTTTCTTGCAGATTGGGTTATTAGTACATTCAGTCTCTATGGTCCAATATGGTAATTTAGTCCAAATGTCTTGGTCCAATATTGTAATTTTAAAATTATACTACAGAAAATGCATTTTTTTCTCTTATTTGCTCTTCATTTTTCCTATGACCCTGTTGAGTTTCATGGCCAGTTATAGCTGCCACCATTGCAATACTGTTGGTTATGTCTGCACATCTTCCCAGAAACAGAGCAAGTGTTGGGAGAATACACAGGGGGGTTTAGGGGCTGCTCACCAAAGGATTTCTCCTCTTCTCTTCTCTTCTCTTCTCTTCTCTTCTCTTCTCTTCTCTTCTCTTCTCTTCTCTTCTCTTCTCTTCTCTTCTCTTCTCTTCTCTTCTCTTCTCTTCTCTTCTCTTCTCTGCTGCAGTACAGGACTCCAGCCCTCAACATGTTGTTTCCACACCTGATCACAGCTTGGTCACCAAAGGAATGCAGTCTGTGAACCAGCTTCCTCCCTCTGCTATCCTTCTGTGAGAGCAGATGAGAAAGAAGGGACCTGGGCAAGATCCTGCTGCTCTTGCAGGATAAGAATAGATGCAAGCCTGGCTGTAATGCTGGAGCACATCACCAAAAGGAAGGCCTTTGTGCTCCTGCCATTGCAAATGGAATGAGAAAGAGGAGAACACCTTTTGGGTTTGGCAAGATTCCGAGACTGGCTGGCATGCCCTTCTGTGATCTTTAACCATGGACTTGAACCCAACTTTCATATAGTTTACACTTGAGCATGAAAGGGTGGTAGAGGACTATTTATTCTGCGGCCTTGTGTCTCAAGAGCCTCTCTCTTCTTCAGGAAGAAAGGCTCCATTCACGTTACTGGAATTCAGAATCCTCAAAAGTGGCCAGAATTAGTGGACCTATTGCCAAGCAGTAGAAGAGCTCTTCTCAAAGTACGTTCATGAAGTACAAGAAACATTTTCTGTGTTTCTGCAGCCAGCTTTATTTCTGATGCAAGAAAAAGGCTTTGCAAAGGGGCCAGATTGCCTGGCAGCAAACATATAAATAATACTTTACAAGACACTGTGAAAATGGATCTTTTGTGGAAGCTGTGCTGAGAGAGTCTTGAGGGGGTGAAATGGCAAGTAATTAAGGAACAAAGTATGAAAGCCACAATGTCTGCCAAAAAGCAACAAACAAACAAAGAGTTAGAACATTGCTAATCAGTGTTTGGATTAGAACACGAGATATGGGAATTCATTGAAGGAAAAAAAGGATGGGACTTTCTCCAGATAAAACAGCTATTGTTGTAGGATGCACTTCTCTTTTCTGTTTTCCCTGACTAATTCTCGAAAAAACACAAGAAACTCTCAGCAGCTGAATTACAAGGATGTGCCCTCATATAAAGTTTTCTCCTTTTCTCCTTTTCTTTCTCTACTGAGGGGTCAAGTGTTTTGTGCATTCTGTACTTTATTTCAAAATATAATAAAGTATAAATATAACATAAGACTACATTAGCAATAATCAATCTAAATCAAGGCACCTCATCATCATCCTGAGGAGGTCACTGCTAAACAGTCACTTGACTAGAGCTGTCCATTTTAAACATAACATTAGGCCTCCATAAAACACGTGTGCCACTTTGGTCTCCCTCATTTTGCCAGAAAACACATGCTATTTGGACAGCTGTGCAGATCATTTAATTTTTTACTGAAAGCAGATATATTAGTATGAGAGGGTTACTCGTTCAAGTGAACATGAACCCTTCTGTTCATGCTGACCCATCCTATTGTGAGTAACAGGCAGTTCAGGCACACCTTGGCCTTCTACGGCCCAGATGCTGTTATGAATTAGAGAGGAAGATCCTTGTAAAGCCTTCTGAGTACTGAGACAGAGTAGAAACAAAAGTAGTAATTCTGTCTGCTGCTTTTTGCCCTTTATAAGAGCACACTAAGAATTGACTGCAAACAGATGGGAAGTTATCAAGAGTCTATCAGGAATTATCAGCAGTCTCAGAATTTCAACTCTGCACCTTTGCTTGTACACAGTGATTGAAACCAGTCTCAAGGAGGACTTTGAAGGGATTGTGTGTAAATGGAATGATAAGGAATAGAAAAAAATGTGTCACTGAGTTGGTCCAGAGGGCAGCACCACGTTCAGCAGGGTGGTGTAACAGATGTAGCTCCTCCCCTGTGTTGGTATGATGGTTTGGAGAATCAAAGGACACAGCAGCTGCATAAGGTTACAAATCCCAGATTCAGAGACACTTAGCATCATAAAGCTCACTGAAATAAATGTTACGCACATCCTCCTAAACCTTTATGAATCTAATCTGTTCAATCCACTTTCTTCAAACAATCAGTTTTACTTTTGCATACACAGCCCTTCCATTTCCCCATAAGGTTTTTTGAGGAGCTCCTTCAAATTAGGTCTGGAGAGAAGTACATGAGACTGAAATCCCATTAGCAGCTGGGATGCACTAAGTTTTCTCCTGGACACATCATCCAGTTTAATTTCATCCAGAAGGAACGCAGGTTTTGTGCTTTGAGACTGCTCTGTGAAGTGAACCAGAACACAACTAAAGGAGACCACTGGGAGATTCCCTTCTGAAATGAATGCATGATCTTTGCTGTAGCTATAATGCAAAGGTTCTTGAGAATGCAGCAAGGATCATAAACAGAGCAGCGTTGTTCCAATGTGGCTCTGCCATCAGTCCCCACACACTGGATGAAAAACTCTGACACAGGGAGGATGGTTTGTGAAGGACCACTTGCCTGTGGTAAGATATCACTTATTTTGGAAATCTGTATTATTTATATATCCTAAATTAATGGACTTTTTCTGTTACATATTTCCACACAGACATGCAGGTTTTAACATGCAGCATTCATTGACACGCAGCAGCTGAATGAAAGGAACACTGCCTTAACTTCAAATGCATTTTCCCCCATGTAACACAAAAAGTAAATATTATTCCGTGACGTGAAGTCACATAACTCAGTTGGTGTCCCACAGTTCTGTTTCTTTCATTTGTCTCAAGGAATGTGGAGCAAGATCAGTATCAGACATTCTGAGGTTACAGGCATTCTGAGGCCACCACAGCTTTTCACCTTATGGTTACTTGGCATGAAAAGCAAAAGTGGGGATTAAAATGCTGCTTTCAGAGGAACTGTTACATTTCTTGAGAGAATCATTACAAGCTAAAGCATTTTCAGACTCAAATACAAGTTCCAACTTTAAATAGAAAATCCATTAGAAACCACTCAAAATATTCCTCTTACTCTGACTTTCACTGTCCAGCATTCTCTCCCTTCCATACATGTGGCTGTCTGCACCCAACTATTTAGATCAGGGAGGATTTACCCCTGGGAACCTTATCCATCTTGTGAGCCAGGTAAAACCTAAATTAGATTTTCCTAAAAGGAGAAAGTGCTTTAACCTACAAATACAGACCATACACTGAAGCTTGCTAGAAGGGGTTATTTGTAACAGAAAGAGCCCTAATCCAAAGGATATAGAGCTTCCTGGATGGAAACCTATTTTTCTAGCATGTAAAAATATAATGTAGTGTGTCATTGATGTGTGATAACAGGAAAAAAAAAAATCAATAGAGGGAAAAAGTTTCAAACAGGGAATTTAATTTAGATGGTGAAACAATACCAACACTGAAAATATTTGTATTCAGCTGGAAATTGGAGATGGCTTGCAATTGGATCAGTGTAAGGAAATGTAATTTAGATCTATAACATCCAACAGGTGCAGCTTAACTCTACATTGTGCTTCAGATTCTCATTTCTTTGTTACTTTGAATGTCCTGAACATCTCTTTTCCCATCTGGTGGCTCTGACTAAAACCATTCCTCTGCTGCATACCTGCTGCTATACTCACAACTGAAAAAGTCCATGAAGTCAGCTTCCAAAGTGGAGCTAATGGACAGGTAATGGAGGGACTACCAAGCAGTTTTCTGTCTGTATGATGGCAATGCTGCCTGACTGCTGCATGGCAACCCCAGCTGGCAGCTCAGCCACACAGAAATGCTTCCTCACTCCTCCAGCAGTATGCGGGAGAGTTTCAGAGGGGTATTCCTACCTCAGTGTACCTGCTTTCCCAGTTTCTATGTGAAACAAGCTATCATTTCTTAAATGTGCATGATCTACATATAACAGTTTGACATCCCAGAGTTTTTCAGCTTTTTGGATGGAATAAAAATAATGAGTAAGGCATGATTCAAACCATACCCTGTCATTGACCCATCCATTAGACAAAGGTTAAGCCTCTTTTCATGCCATTCAGGCCATTTTCCTTCATTGTTTATGTAAAACATATTCTCCAAGGCAGCTACTGTTGACAGATCCAACATGCATTCACAGTTTCAGATGTAAACAGACACTGCTGGAAGATATGCCAGAAGTAGGATTTATTTTATGTTCTCATAATTATCCACATAAAGAACATCAAAGAATGATTCCCAGCTGGATTATTAATACTACCGCTATTATTATTGTTCTTGACAATGATTCAGAGGAATAATCAAAATGTGGATAATAAGTAGCCTGTGTAAGTACAATACTCAAAGCCTTTGAGTGTTTTAACTGTCTCATTTACACTTGCAGCTACCCAGCATATCTGAAACCCCATTAAATAGATAATAGCTGCAACCAATAAAATCTGAAAAGCCATTGTGCTTGTTTACTGTTGTTGTCTTTGAAGCAAATGCAATTTTCCCTGCCTACTTCACAGGTCAAATTTTCAGGCCAATGCATGGCAGAATTTCAATTATATGGATCTGAACTTACACAGTGTTGTACCAGTCATCATTCTTTTTCAGGTGGCAGACGTGAACTTGATCTGGTACAAATAACTCCATTGCATGTTGCAGAGCAGTTCAGAGGATAGGGAATTAATTATTTGGTTAGCCTTTCTTTGATTGAATGAAAGGACAACAGAGAAGGTACAGATGGCCCCAAATCCAGCTCTCTAGGATTTGTTGATAGAATGGGTACAACTCACTGTTGTCCAAATTTCATGATCCAAAACAAGTCCTAATATTTCCTACTGTTGTTTTTATAAACAAGAAGAGCAGGGGCTCACAGGCTGCAAAATTTTGCATGCAGAAATTGCAGTGGAACCAATTGCAGTTAATTAGGATCAAGAATCCTAATTTTTTTTCATTTTCCATGTACAAATAGCCCTAAAAATGTCAATGACTGAATGATTATGGAGGAGAAGAGCTAATAAATAAATGTAGGGTTAGAGACAATGCAACAAAAATATGTTACTAAAGCAAACTTCATTTAGAAAGGTAAGTGAGAAGGGATTTGTCTTTGAAAATACTTGTGAATGAGCACTTATTTTTCTTCCTGGTCAATGAAGCCTTATTTACTTCTGCATCAATCATTTTCTCTGTAAAAACAATTCCTTAGACATTCAGTAGTTCTATCTCAGAATATCTGCTCTTTGAGTCACTTAGAACTGAGTGGATGGACAAGGATGTTCTACCTATTGAAATAACTCAAACAGACTAGCGTGGAAATAATCAAGAAGTGCATCTTTGTCCCATAGGAGGCTCAAGAGTGGTGGATAATATTCTGTGTTCATTGCACTGGGCAGTGCCATTGCTATTGCCCCAACTCTGCACTGGGGACATCACAGCAACATGTGGAACCCTCTGGTGAGCTCTCCAAGAAGTTTGCTGACTGGTTCAGCTGATATTCTGCACTGATTCCACTGACTGCAGGCCACCCCTCCACATTTATGGAAAAAATGGGAAACTGCAGGGGGAAATGTCCATACCACCATTGTTGCTGTCATAAAATCCACTGGAGAAATTATTCAACATCCAACTGTTACATGTGGTGATCACCCTTGTCAGGATATCTTGTCAGATATCTTTCATCCCTAAATTTTTCCTCATTTGATCTACTTTGTTCCAAATACTGAAGATAAGGTCATAAAGCTTTGGCTGCATTTATCTTTTGGTCTCATTTTTCTTTTGTTTTTTTACCATTGGACTTTTCCAGGCTCTTTCTGTGCTATCCAACAGTCAGTTGTTCAGATGAGTGTTTTGAATGAAATATTTAGGCAAGTAATAAAATGGTTTCCACAGAGAAGCATCCAATATTTAGTAGAAGATAACTGAGCTGCAAGATAGCATTTAGATCACAAGTTAATCCTAATGATGTGACCGCAAAGCTTCACAGCTGGAGCAAATTTTGAAAAAAATATTCAGCTGCTAGTTTAACTGGTATTTAGATTACATCTTCTAGAAAGAGCAAAATATATACATGAAGAAAAGGTCAAAATTATCTCTTCCTCTGGGATTTTAGTTTTCTGTTTTTCTACTGAAATTATGGAACCCACTACACATGTCAACAAGGTCAATAAGAGCTTGAAAAATTATAAATGTCTGTCTAATTCCTGTTTGACTATATAAAATTTCATTCTTTAGAAGATGAGGTTGTTTTCTGTGCAAAATTTTAATCCCTGTAAGGTCCATCCATAAAGGATCTACATGAAGAAGCGTGTGGGAAAGTGAGGGGAATAGACATGAGCAAGACAGGCAGATGGGACTTTTTATACGCAAACTTTAGGCATAAGAAGGCAACTTTTCCCATTCTTTTCCTCTTGACTGTGACCAGTATGCAAATATCTATTAAACAAGGATAAAGGAAATATCTAAAAAACAAACTGGTTTTTTTTTCAAGGGCAACATTCTGTTTTATTACTCTACTCGAGATCATTTTTTCCTGTCTTGCACCTTCCCCTACAGTCTGTCTTTGGATGTTTACAAAGCTTTGACACATTCTCAGGGTACAATAAATGAAAGTGTGAAGGGGGAGCTTCAGAAGGCATCAGAAATAAACTGTGTTCTCTGCTCTCACTGTTTCTCCATCTCTTGGTCCCATAAACCAGCTATGGGAAGCTGACTCCTTTTTGCTCTTCATCCTGTCCAACATTTCAAGGTTTTTGTGGTATAGCTCGTCAGATAATAACACTGACCACTTTAACTTTCTCATTATTCATCATTATAGCATATTACTTGTATTCATTCCAACAGTTTGGGAGTTTCCTTAACCTTGATTCTGTCTATATTACAAGATGATTTTTTGCTGACTACTGATGAAGTTGAAACCCTCTTAATTTCAAATATATGTTTCCCTCTTCAGACCGAAACAGTCAGTCTTACTACCTCCTGCTTATATCGAAATATCTATGTTTGCATCCACTCAAAAGCCTATTTCAGTTGTCTGGTTGCTGCAAAATGTAGTTAGAAAATTAAATTTCTGTATATGTGTAACTCCTTTCTTTCTATTTCCTAATCATTGGCTATCTACCTCTCCAACACAAAGGTTAATGAGGAATTAATTAGGTATATTGGCTTGTGTATGTCTGCAAACTGAAGAGCCAGGGTGCTTGTTTTGGATTGTCTTTCAGAATATATGAAGATGTGTGATGTTCCTGGAAGAATCCTGTACTTAGAAGAAAGGACCAACTAGTTCCATTCATGCATCCTGAGAAATACCTGCAAACACAAAAAATAGCATTTTATAAGTATACTGAAGCCTGCTTTCAACCGTAATGCTGTCTCAATAATTTTTGGTGCTGAAAACCTCAAAGTTAATCAAAAACTAAATGAAGGAAAAAAGCAGAATGAAGCAGACAAAAAAAAAATCATTGTAATCATTACAGTTTACTCAGTACAGAAATCCAAAACTACTCCAAGGAAAGACCTGATATTATTTTTATATAAATACGTCCACACTTCCTCATTAAACACTTGTATCACACACTACAGTAAGGACCACATTGGACTATGAGTTCTATAAATATTTAAAACTTGGAAACATGATAAGCCATGAATAAAATATATTTTCTAAGAGGCTGGGTTCTCTAGAAAGTGTTGTTAAAAGAGATGCCTGAAGGATACTTGCTAATCTCCCAGTGGAACAGCCTGTAGTGTGTGACTACATAAACTCTCATGCATTTCCCAGAAACAACTTAGAGGATTCCTTTTAATAAAGCAACCATTGTACAGTGTGGAACACTCCAGGTAGCCTGAAAAAGGTACTAAAAGGTAAGTCCTGCCCTCACAGAGTGGAGTTTGTATCTGAATTACAGTGGGCTTAATGTAGTGCCTGCTAGAACAAGTCCAGGAATTAGCTCAGTTCTATTTTCTTGATATTCCTGTGGTAAACAAGAAAAAAAAATTAAAATTTTCAGTTACTTTTTACTGGCTTCTCCCCTGATGTCTCCTTCACCCCAAATTCCCCCCAGTTTTAAACAACTCTTGAGATGGCTCTTTAGAATAAGATTAAATTAATCTCAGCCTTCTTAATTCAGTATTATACTAAGTCCCTTTAGCAAGTATAACACAGAAGAATACAATCACTGCAAATAAAAGTTCAATATTTCCCAGCTGTTTATCATACTGTTATAGCAATTAAATGTCCCTGATCAGTTATGACACTGCAGCTGCTTTGGAAGAGAGTTAGATATAAAGGAGAGATAATATTGCACTTATTAGTGTTCGTGCCTATGTGTGGCATATCTCTGAAATCTTTTCACACAGAGGAAGTAATGACAAAGGCACAAAAAATTAAAGTGCAGGAATTCCCAAGACCAAAAAGATGAAATAAACCTGAGGCTCAAAGACAAGAACCTGAATAGCACCATATCTTTAATGCATGGTTTCTCCTTCAGCAAGACAGTTCCCTTTTCTATAATTCAGTGCTTTGGTCTCATCTGAGTAGGGAAGAGGGAACCCTGTGAGGCAGAGAGCAGATTCCTGATTGCAAGCTACACCTCAGTCCTCCTGTCCACAGAATGGAGCTCTCTGTCTCTCCTGTAATTGTCCAACAAACACACATTTTGTAGCCATCTACACTGCAGAGCTTAGCATGATAGAGGATTATTTTATTCTGAAGAAAATGTGGTCTCTCTTCAACTAAAACTCCTGCCAACATATTCACCTGGCAGATTTAAAGGCTGCCCTTCTGTTACAAAAACAATAAACAGGCTAACCTACTTAAATTACACATAAATTCTGCTGTGCCCATCCAGATCAAACTTCCAGTGATAGCTGTTGCTTCTGTTTTATGATTAGAGTGCCCCAAAGATGATTATCAGCAGGGCTAAAAAACTTTTGATTAAATTTGGAGTTATGCAAGCTTCTACCAGAGAAAGCAGAACTTTTCTTAAGGTGCCTGCTCAACCTGGTTTCAAAAATCTAGGTTTTTAGCTCAAAAAACCCCTGACATTTAAGAATTAGTGATGTTGCCACCTAGGACTACTGTATGAAAAGAAGATATCTTAAATAAAATGTTTTCTCAGGGAAGGACATGATTTGTTGAGGAACATACAGTGCTTGTGATACTGTGGAGAATTAGAATGATAGAAAAATCAACATTTCTTGGATGGCTGAACTTGCTTATTTATTAGGGGATTGTAGGACAGACCCTCAAATTCACTTTACCTTGCTAGTGTGCATGTCTTGGAAAGTACCTTATAAGCAAAGCAGGACTGTGAGACAGGAATGATTTAGTGTCTCTTTTCAGTGAATGAAAAATGCTGAATGTTTTCCAGAAGTGAGGGTATCCATAATACCTTTTCAATGAGTCTGCCTTTCTTCTCTCATTTCTCAGCACAGGGTTTTATACACAGGAGAAGTTAATGTTTCATCCTTCTGACTGTCCATGATGCCCCTGAATCCTCCTGTGGCTCCTACAGATCCTGTGATTTCATTAGCAGTGAAGGATGGTACAGCAAAATACAAACAGGAGGTTTGAAGAGGAATAATACTCTCTGCTGCAGTAAATCAAGCAGTAAAAGTATATTGTACTTTTAAAAGCATATTGCATTTCACAAAAAAAAAAAAAACAAAAACAAAAAACAAAACACGTCAACCAAAAAAAAAGTCACAGTACAGCTAAAATATATATATAATAGTTATAATAGTTATAGCTATGGGAAATACTATTAATTTAAATATTTTTATTATATTTAGCAAGAGCCAAGTTAATACTTAAATTTGTGCATTTGCTTTATGGTTTTGAATCTTTTCAAACTTAGAAACACCTCTCCTTTTCCAAAAAGACTGTGAATGAGAGTGCATCTCATGCATTGAAAGCAATTTCATAAAAGTGTTGCTGTTCATTGTTTTGTATATGTTTGCTGAAAAAAAATTCTTACAAGCCAAAAAAATAAGATAAAGGCACAATGATGTAGGAATAATGTCTTTAAAGTCCTGTTTTCACTGCTCCTTTCCACATCCTGTCAGAATGGACTGAAGGTGTCATTGAGAGAGCTGAATAAAACTATCTTTTTCTCTTTCCTGTATTTTTAGTAGGGAAACCCAAAGTTTTTCCCATGCTTGAATAGTTGTCAAGTTCAGATTGTATCATTAAACACATACTGTGAAATGAGTCATTTCTAGAGAAACCCCAAAGAGTATTCAAAAGCAGCTGCTTTGCCCTGAAAATTCTATTCTCACTAACCCATGTCTTCAATACTCCTCAGGATCAAAAAGTGTTAATATATCATGAAATATTTTATTTCCTTTGGGTAAGGGGCATTTTCAACATGGAAACCTGAGAAATATCTATGTAGGTGCTCAGTGTGTTTCCTTCATTTTTAAGCACACCTTTGGATTAACTTCTGGTTTAAGTTTAGCCATTTGTTACAAAGGTTCATAATGCTGCAGAGCCCCAGAGTTTAAAAAATTGGAGAGTTTGACTTCATAAATAATCTAAAGAGATGATCTGAAGATTTAAAATATTTTGGAAAAAGTCCTGTAGAAGTCATTAATTTTATTTTAAAATTCTGTCTCAAACTGGTTTCTCTTTGAGGCCATGAAAGATAAGCTGAATCTTTATATTCATTTTTTACTTTCAAATATGCACAAAGTAGGTATTTGAACCTAGACAAAGGAAAAAATGCAGTAAAATCCACATACACATCAACCTGTGATATGTTTGTTTGATTTAATTCCATGAGCATACTCACTTTAAGGTAACACCACGTTTTCAGCAAGCACTTAGGGATTCTAAAAGAACAGCACTGTGGTTTATACCTTCAATAATAACCTTTTTCATGAGAAGGCAGAGTGATGTTTGCACCTTTCTTAAGTGTGCATGCAACTTTCTGAATTCAAGGTCTCCTAGCTTCTAAAGGCATCTGTGCCAAAACCCTTGGATGTATTTGAAGATGCCATCATGTATTCTTAAATGGCTACAGATAGCAACCCTAGGACAGCTCTCCTTAAACCACATTGCCACACAGCAAGATTTTAGATTTCATAAGAGCAGTTAACTCAAAATGATTCAGCAGATGATTCACCATAAACATCTCCAGTCCTCACATAGTCCCAGTTGCCAGTACATCATGCAGGAGCTATAATTTCCACACCCTATGGATGATATGTATATTAATGTAAATCAAGATAACAAAGCTCTCAAACAGCCATCATTTAGCTCCTAGTCCTAGAACATTTTCTTCTTTGTCTTGAGAACACTTTGCCTTGAGACACTCTACAACATCCATCACTGCCATTCCTATGAATAGACTGGATAAACATCTGTCAGAAACACTTTTGCTGCATTTGATCTTGCCTTGTGGCAAGCAATTGGATTAGACATCTTTACCAGGTCCCTTCCAACCATGTATTCATGACTCTTTGCATTTATCTTTCAAGCTTCCAGTCAGCAACTTTCTGAGATGAAGGGCTTTGATAGAATGAACAAAGCTGCTACAGCTGATTCTAACAAGCAGCCCTCCCACGTGAATCCTAAAGCTGTTTGCAGCCTATGGGTGTAAGGGTGGTAAATAAAAAAGAGCAGGAGAAGGTTTGTTTTCTTTAAAATATCAGTGCCTACACTTCCTGCCACACCCTCCAGACTAGAGCAGAATGTGCAAAACAAACATTTTGTGATCCCCACTAAGAATGCCTGAGGCTGTGCCTCTCAATGAGCAAGGTTCTCCTATCAGTAACAATGACACTGTGGCCTCTAAATTTATATTCTAATTAAGGATTTTCAGGAAGACTGATCTACTAGAGTCACTTTTTCCAAACTCTACACATCTGGTGAGTACTTCTCAGGGATCACAGCCCACCCTTGGAAGTAAAGGGAAGGTTTGGCAAACATTTCTGGATTTGGTTTGGAGGTTGTTTTGCCTTTTGAAAAAAAAAAAAATTAATAATAAGTTTAGATCCAAATCAATACTTTATATATAATGTTAATTTCTTATTGTGGTATGAGCTCACACAGATAAAAAACAAAAGAAACAGTGTATTCAGATTCAGGATGCTTTTTCCTGACTGATAGGCATCAAGCCAGCAGCCAGGAAAAATATGTTAAGCACACTGTGTTAACTCAGATTTACTGGCTTCCTCTGGTTGACTGCATCATCACAGGCTGCAGCTGGGTAAACTTATTTAACAAGCAGATAGACACATCAAGTCTGATTTCAGTGGGTTTAGATCAGATAGAGGAGGACAGCATTCATGAAGGAATTTTTTTTTCCCATTAATTCCTGGGGCAAATATCCAGCAGTTGAGATTGACAAATAAAACTTGGAGAAAATATGATTTCTAGAAACTGAATAGAATATGTAGGAAACAAAAACTGAAATAGTCATCTGGAGCAGAAACAGGAATCCAAATTTGCCTTACTAGATTTTAGAGTCTAAATTATTTGGTCAGAGAGAGAGCAAATCCACTCACTCCCTCTTCCCTCTCTTCAGTCTGATGAATGTTTCATAATTTCAAGCAAAGGAAACAGTTCTGATGTGGACAAATAAAAAGGATCTGTCTCAGGACACTGCACAGCTTGGCCACTGCCAAGCTGAGACAGGTGAGGATTCAGATGAGACCAAGGCCTGTTTTTTCCTGACAGTCTTTGAACTACAGGGAAAAAACCGAGGAGCCAGCAGCAAATGCTCCTTTGGTGTCTTGGGCAGCGTGGGCTCTCTGACACAGGAGGGATCCCTGAGGACTTGTAAGGGATGAAGCCCTGGGTATCAGAAGAGTACCCACCTGCCACCATTATATCTTCTCAAAAATCCTCTTTGCCCAGGTTTTTCTCCTGGGAAGCAGAGAAGCCTCAGAGAGGAATGAAAACAATAATTATCTGATTGCTTTGGAATGTGGTCTGGACACTGTTTACCAACAAGTGCATGTTTCACATGGATTGGTTCCATGTGAATTGTTTTTTATTAATGACCAATCACAGCCAGCTGTGTTGGACTCTGAGGAGTCAGTCTCAAGCTTTCATTATTCATTCTTACTAAGCCTTCTGATGTATCCCTTCCCATAATATAATAAATATAATATAATATAATATAATATAATATAATATAATATAATATAATATAATATAATATAATATAATATAATATAATATAATATAATATAATATGCCTTCTGAGAACATGGAGTCAAATTCTCACCTCTCACCACATCCTGGGGACCCTCACAAACACCATACCCAACCCTCCTGTAATTCCAGCAGGGCTTGGCAGTGCTCAGCCCTGGGGAGCCCTTCTTGGCACACTGCAAGCATAACTTCAGCACCAGCAGCTCAAATACTCCAGGGCAATGCAGATAAACAGGATTTGGAGAGTTTTATTCTTGGTGGGAGACATCCTAAAGCATCAATACATCCCTTGCTTGAGCGTGAATCCCCTCTGCTCACCTACCTGTGAAATGAGGATTATTTCCTTCTTCAGAAAAAGATGTGAATGTTTTAATGTGTTTATTTAGCAATTTCTTTTTAGCCTAGGGAAAAACTGATAGAGTTTTAGTCAAAATTCTTGTTCTTGCCTTTTCATCCCTTCTCTTGCCTTCTCCTACTTCCACTTTTGTTTCTTTCAAGATAAATTGGTGTCATTTCACTTGTTCCTTTCCTGCCAAAGACAAATTACATAATTTTCTTTTTATTTCTTTATCTCTTTTAGCCCAGAGAGATTCTCCAGTTTCCTAAGCAAATCATACTTTTTTACTTTTTATTTTTGCCTGAGTGTAGTTTATGTACTGAGATACTTCAATCCAGATGTCTCTTCAAGTAAAGTTTCTGAATAACTTTAATATACATTGAGTTAGGACTTAAGGGACTAACCTCCATAATGATTTACATCAGAATAACAGCAGCATTAATACTACTGATCTATTCCAAAATTTTACAGATAAAAATCTTTCACCTATATCAGAAGCCTTGTATCATCTCTGCAGTAAAATGAATGTTTCCGTGTCTTTTTTTCTTCACTATGTTCTTTTTTCCTCATGTTTAATTTACATTTTGTATTTTATATTACAATTCTTTTTTCTGCAAAAATCTTATTATGCTCCAGTTCTTCATTTGTATACTACACTGATTTTTTTTTTCTTACTTTCTTTGCAAGTCTAAAACTCTGCATTCATCCTCAGTTGAACACAAGAAATTACTTATTTTCAACTGTGTTTCAGCTAGAGAAACTCAGGTTTTTAAGATTATCCCATTTTCCTTCCCCTAACCCTGCTGTCAGTGTATCTACTCAATTGTTGGGGAGGCTGCAAAGTGCTTCTTCACAGCCCATGAGAATACCCTTAAGTTTCACACAGAGAGGCCACAAGTGGGGTCACAGATATTGTGAGCAGTTTCCATTTGGTGTGGCTGCTGCTTTTCACCATTGTTTGAAAATGCGTTTATGTTGCTACACTTCAAAAGAGCAATTCCAGCCAGTAAGAGTAAAGAGAAAATCAAACAAGCTGGTATAGAATGAGATGCTGGAAAGCAGTGTCACACAAAGGGACCTGGGGGTCCTGGCTGATGGCAAGCTGAACATGAGCCAGCAGTGCCCTGGCAGCCAGGAGGGCCAGCCCTGTCCTGGGGGCACAGGCACAGCATGGCCAGCCAGGCAAGGGAGGGCATTGTCCTGCTCTGCCCTGGGCTGGGGCGGCCTCACCTCCAGTGCTGGGGCAGTTCTGGGTGCCACAATATAAAAAAGGTGCCACAATATAAAAAAGGTGCCACAATATAAACAAGACATGAAACTACTGGAGTCCATAGGAGGGCAAAAAAGATGGTGAGGTGTAGCATTCACATTCTCTGAAAGAATCCCTTCGCCCAGGATTTTTCTCCTGGGAAGCTGAGGAGCCTCGAAGAAAAAGGAAAACAATCCTTATCTCATTTGCTTCTCCTGTGTTTTGCTCATGTTTTGCTCATGTGGAAGGTGTTTGGGAGATTGTTTCATTGGATTCTTGTGTGAGTTGTTTTGACTCTTTAGCCAATCAGGGCCAAGCTGCGTCGAGACTCTGGAAAGAGTCGCAAGTTTTCATTATTAGCTTATAGCATTAAGTATCCTTTCTGTATTCTTTAGTGTAGTACAGTATAGTATTCTTTAATATAATATAGTATAATAAAGTAATAAATTAGCCTTCTGAGAACATGGAGTCAGATTCATCATTCCTGCCTTCATCGGGACATTCCCAGCAAATACAATAGTGAGGGGCCTTGAGGGGAAGCCATACAAGGAGTGTTTGAGGGCACTTGGTGTGTTCAGCCTGGAGGAGACTGAGGGGAGGCCTCACTGCAGCCACAGCTCCCTCAGGAGGGACAGGCACTGATCTCTGCTCTGGGACAGGACCCAAGGCAATGGCCTGGTGAGAAGTAGCTACTCACTTTTCATAGTTCAGGAAGGTTTATTAAACCTCATCAAAAATACAACAGATGACTGAATAAAGAAAAAATGTTTTGGCACTGGGAGCATTTTCCCCACCCATTTTTCAGCCCCCTCACAATGGAGGTTTTTTCCTTTCTAACCCTTTAACCCTGCCAATTTCTGTCCATCAACCTCTTCTTCGCTGTCCAGTGGTGGAGATCTCCTCCTCAAATCCTGATTGGAGGTCAGGTGTCACCACAGTGACAAGCCAGCCCTCCCAGATGTCCCAACTCCAGCTGTCCCTGGATAACCACGGGAGGGGATACAGCATAACTATAAATCTATAAAACTTTTCTTAACCTATATACATGATATTTGTCTATTAATTGTGAGAGTCAATCATCCCATTACTCATCTATCACAGCCTGAAGCTGCATCAGGGGAGATGTAGGTTGAATTAGTAAAAAGTTCTTCACCCAGAGGGTGGTTGGGCAGTGAAAGAGGCTCCTCAGGGCAGTGGTCACAGTGCCTGAGAGAATCAAAGAGCATTTGGACAATGCTCTTGGGCACATGGTGTGACTCTTGGGGATGATGCTGTGCAAGGCCGGGAGTTGGATTCAGTGATCTTTAAGGGTCCCTTCCAGCTCAGTTTATTTTGTGTCTTCTGTAATCAGGTGTTTTTCACTGATATTAAAAGACATAAAAGAGGCTGTTCTTCCAGGTAATGTGCTGGCTGATCCTTTTGTTCAAGAGCCGGTGCATCTGTGCCAACTGCTTGCTGCTTTTCAAGCTAGGGATCACTGATTCTACCTGATCCAAACAAGAGACTCATGATTCAGGGAATTAGGGCAGTAAATACTGTTCTGATTACAATGGGCAAGAAAAACAAATGGGCAACTTTGACTAGGGAGAAAATTAGACAGCCTTTTGAATTGCAGGATGTAATTAGGCTCATTAAGGACTCATTAAAAACGAATTGTATCTGACACATACTTAAAGCACTCATGTAAATGAAGTTGTTCAAAGATAAAGCCATGAATATATTTCACCTTGTTATGTTCAAAGGTTCTTGTACTTCACACTACAAAAGGATACACTTCAGCTCCCTTTTTGTTGGTAGTGATCTTCTTAAAAATAAAATAATTGCAAGCTAGGGTAGAAGGAATCAAAGGAAGTTATTCAGATATCTTATGCACTGAATTGGATCAGTTTGCAATTGGCACAAACTTGGTAGACATCAGCTTAAAATTTTGGAGAAAGGGGAATTGTTATTTGTCTCTGTGTCAGGAGGGAGTAGGTGAACCCTCCCCTTATTAGAAACTAGTGACATTTCTCACCCATAATAAATTATAGAATCTATAATAAGTATGTATTCATTTCTGGAGTTCTTTTTAATAAATATGGCAGTGAACAGAATTTATGAGAAATAATGACTGATACAAAAGTCATCATTTATTGTCTTTGGCAAAAAAAGATTATTTTAATAATTAAAGTGAATAATTTTAACCTCTCACACTAATAAGCAAAACAATCCAATTACTTTTCACAAGGATGGGATCTGCTCCAATAAAAAGGAACAAAAAAGCACAGCTGTAGGAAACCATTTAAAAGAGGTAAAACACACAGGAGTTTTTGCATGGTTTTCAGCTAAGTTGCAGAACTACCCTTTAGCATTTTAACTTCCTTCGTAATAACATCTAAGGAGGATCTTTTGGGCTAGAGGGGGCTCAAAGACTTATTCTGGTAAAATTTGTAGCACTTCAAAATGGTGCTAAGTCCAGGGGAATAAAAAAGCCTTACATGAAAAGCCTGAGATAGGTGAGGATGGTGCTCTGTGTTCCTCTTATGTACAAGCCTTTAACTAAAGTTCACCTGCTTTGCCTGCATGCTGAAAGTAGAAGTAAGAGGTTGTTGTAGTAGGTTTCACAGCAATCTAACACTTTCCAGGAATGCAGCTACCAGGGTCCTTGAGTCAGGAGCAGCTTTTCAAAGGCCAGTCAGAGTGTTACTAAAGCAGCAACTGTACTTGGGTGTTAAGGACTGTCCTTGAAAATGAAATTTTGGCCTTCTGGTTATGATGCTGCAAATAAATCCCACGCCATGGCTGCTCTCATGAGAGCCATTTAACACCGTGACCTGTGTCTAACGAGTAAAACAGACTCAGAGACTCGGAACTTTATGTGCTGGGGATATCCCATCTGACCACCCAGCAAATAAACTTGCACTATGTCATTTATGCACACCCAGACATCCAGGTGCCAGTATTCACAGAGAGACCAGCCCCTCACAGCTCTGTCACCCAGGGCACTCCTTAGATGCTGACAAATTTCTGTACCTGTCAGAGTTTGACTTAAAACCACTGACATTGAGGGGGAGGCTGTGTACCCCAGACCACTGCAAACCTCATGATGAGGATTAGCTCCAGCTTCCAGCTGCTTTGTGCTGCTGATGTTACTTTTAGAGAAATGAAATTATTTCATATTTGGTTTCAGTGCAAAGCAGAATAATGAGTTATCCTTGAAATATAAGCATTGACTGGGTCTCAGTAGCCAGCCCTTGCCTTTATGGTGTTTTAAAAATGTTTAATTTAAAAATTTGTTAACATTATTAAAAATTTTAAATTATATAAAATTATATTAAAATTATAAAAATATAAAAAATATTAAAATTATTTAAAATAAACAAGTTTATTTTTCTGAAGCCTCTAAAATGTGAACTGCTGATCTGAACAGAAGCCAAGTTGTAAGGTGGGATCATAAGTTTTCTTTAAAGTGTTTTAGTTCTGTAATATCTGTGACTAAACCTATACTTAATTCTGATTTCTTTGTTCTACTGAAATTAGGAGAGACTCAAATGAGTACAGATTGTTCTTTACCATCATACTGTTGTCTTGAGAGCATCACATATGAATAACCTTCTAGGCTATTAAGCAGTCTGAGCTTCCTACATGATATTTCATTTGCTATGCAGTTTATCTGTAAGTGCTTCTTCCCTTGTCAGATTTTTGTGTCATTAAGTATCTTGCCTGTCTGATTCTTGCACAGCTCAGGTTTCCACTGAATGTCCTGACTTTCTCATAAAGGCAATTTGTGGGACTTATTAACTGTCTGGCACTGATCACTGTGCTGCTAATCTCAGGAGAGAGTCAGATGCTGTTCCCAATTATAAATGCTGCACAGAAAACCTGGATCAAGGGCTTTATCTGATGGCAGATGACATCTCTATTATAAGCAATAAAGTTCTGATCAGCCAGGAGGTAACACTTGATGAATATGCAGCAGGACAGTCAATGAAAGAACATTATGACAACTCACAGAAAGAGTACTTAGAATATTGTTCAAATGTAAAAAAAAGCTTCTATTTCATTACTCAATAAATTTCTTTCTGTCTGTCCTATTAATGGCAAATCTCTGCTCTTTCTTGCAAACTTTTTTTCCAATTTGTCTTAGATACAGAAGGATTGTGTAAGGGGAATAATGAAGAATAAGACTGTGAAAAAGGTGCAGCATAAAGGTCAGCAGAATCCAATAAAATAGAGATAGACAGAATGAAGTTTACATCTGATTAGAATTTATCTGTCAAGTGATTATGTAGAAGGAAGTAAACTACAATGTTCATTTATAGATCAGGTGCAGTTCCAAGCCAGGAAAGCAGAGAGCTCATACTCCTACTGTGTGGCCAAAGTACTGAGGGGCAACACCAGAATTTTGGGAGACAAGAGAAGAAAATTTGTGAATCATATATGGTATCCATCTTGGTGATTTGGTAGATGAGGGGAGAGCAGTGAATATTGTCTACTAGGCTTTCAAAACCAGCTCCCTTACTCCCTTAAGGTATTTATAAAGATGATGAGTTATGGGTTGGATGTACAGACAATGGCTGACAAGATGACGTATAGGTGTCCCTTCCAACCTTGACCACCCTAAGTTTCAATAATCTGATTGTCATGTGGGAGTTGGAAGAAAAAGGTGATCTTCTGTCTGAAGTGTGAATTTCCTATTTTATGTCCATTTTAGTACTTCTTCATTTGACTATTAGGCATACCCATCAGAGAAATATCAACTGTATTAATCATCAATGTGGTGCAAATTTGATAGAGTAAGGATAGCCCTGCTTTCAGCCACTCTGATCCCAGATGAGAAGTTTTAAGCAATGTGTTATAAGATACCCACAGGGCATGACAGGATGGTTCAGATGAGGAGAACAAAGTGAACATGGAGCAATGAATTGGTGCCAGTATCAGACAGGATCATCGTTCTTCTTGATTTCCTGGTATCATTCTTTCTTAGTCCAATCTTTTTATGCAGTATGAGAAAGGTCAGGTAGGCAATTCCAGTTTCTGGTTGGTCTGAACACTGCCTTGGCAATCTGACACAATGGACGTGGCATAGAAATTATAAAAGAAAAAAAATATGAAAGACAGAAGAGCCTTCAAGGGTAGGGTGAGGAAAGAAGGAGGTTGAGGGAGAATGGAAAATCAGTGTTACAAGTAAGGAGCACAAAAATGATGTAGGACCCTGAAATAAAGATGCAAAAATAGAGAAAACCAACTGGATGAAGAAAATAAACACATTGAGAAATAATCATCATTATTTGCTTACTGTACAAGTAAATCACAGTGTTTTGCACAGCATGCTCAGTAGCAAGGTAAGGAGCAGGTTGGAGAAGAGACAGGCATTGCATAGCAGGAAGTTCTTTCTGTCAGGCACCATTTATGAGTTATTTTATGTCTCATCAAGTTGAAGGCAGAGAGGGGAAGAAGATGTTTCAATCCTGGCTGGGGCCCTTGGGTGCCATCATCATAATAGGACTTAACAATCTTAATAATAGCCATTGTAGTTGGTTTTTTTTCCATCAAAATGTAAGACTTCCAGGCTTTAGGAGAGCCTGACAATTCATAATGAAAATGCAAGCTCTTTATGCTTTAGTTCAACTCGATTTGATTGAAAACTGACATCCTTTACAGGCTCTCACTGTTCCTAAATTATTATGGAAGAATTAAGAGGGAAAAAGTCCAACTTCTCTGCCTGAAAAGGAATGAAAGTTTGACAGGTCTCAGGTGGTTTTGCAGGCATTCACTGAGCTCCTGGTGCAGCAAGTGTCCCTGCAGTGTGATCACTGCTGGCTGACCTGCAGCTATTTCAGCAGCCATTTTTTGCTTTCTCCTGAAGGAAATCAGCACAGTATTCATGCAGGTCAGAATGCTGAAAATTCAGACTGTTTGAGTGCATCTCTTAATGAATAAAGAGTGATTTATTTGTGTTTGGAAAAGGGAACTTAGTAATTGCAATAGACATGTCTGATCTTTTTCTGACCAATGAATGGTGCGTGTGACATGAGTTATCTCTGATGGCTGCCACAGTAAAAATTAAATATCTTCTGTTTTTCACCATAAACATTAAAACAAATCCCGGTGTCTTGAAAATAACTGAAGTTCAGCAAAAAGAGACCAAGTTCCATGCAGTGAAGTCATGCTACTTACAAGCACCTTGAAGTAAACCAATATTTTTTTCCAAGCCATCTGTATCACTGAAAAGCTCTTGTGGCTAAAAGATTACAAAAAGCCCCTCAAAATCTTCAAACCAGCAGTCCAGAGGTGTCAGGCATGAGAAGTGAACTTTACCACTTGCACAAAAGGAAAGATGTCAAGACTTTTCCATTTCCAGGAATCTCAGAAGTGTCCTTAGGCCATGTAAAAAGGCTGAAGCTGTAGCATTGGCAAGGACAAATATTTCCCCTCAAGTGGGGCTAAGTTTCCTTCTGCCCCTGTCACTGCCTGGCTCTGTGACATGGGGGAACTCACTGAATTTTTAGGTTCCACAATCAGCCTCACTGCAAAATAAATAAGAGAGAGCTGGACTCTTCTTATTGGTGCCAGGAAATGGATAGGGTGGAATGGGCTCAAACTAAAATACAGGATATTGCTTTAAACATTGCAAATACTATTTTTTTCCTTTTATTTTTTTTTTCTTTTTTTATCTTTTTTTTTCCTTTTTTTTTTTCTGTAAAGATAATGATACACTGGGGCAGGTTGTCCAGAGCCTTCGTGAAGTCTCCACTGTTGGAGATTTTCAAAACTCAATTTTATAGCAGGGGGGAAAGACTAGAGAGCTCCCAAACTAGAGGTGCATTCACACCCCTGCAATTCTGCAGTTCTATGATTCTGTATTCAAAGGAAACCTTTTGAAATCTATGAGACAAAATATCTGGGCTGATAGGTAAAGAAATGAGATGCTGAAGAAAATCATCAATTAAAAAATAATCATATTCTCACTGCACTTGATTTGCATGCAGTTGAACTAAGGGATTAAAGAGTTGTCAGAAGAAAATATTCTTTAGTAGTTCATTGCAGGAAAACATCAAGAGCAAATTTACACACATCTATCCAACAGCCTGCTAATCTATGTTCATTAACCATCAAAACAGTATTTAATGAGTTTGGCTTTTATCTAGTCCCCTGTAGAGGATTCCACCTTGAGAGAAAAAGTTTGTTCTGGTTGGTGTATTTGTTGACTGCTTGGGATGAGAAAATTCAAGAACTCTCTAACGCATCTTGGTGAAAAGATTTGAACACCTGAGAGTTTTTCATATTCAGGTTTTAGGCTATATCACAACAGATGACTTCACCAGAATCAAATCAAATGTTCTGTGTTTTACACTCAATATCATCCTCATACAGATTTTGGCCAGACACAGAGCACTCCAGCTCCTGATGAGCACTGCTATGATTTTTCAGTGGGACTGTGAGTCAAGGTAAGCAACCAGACAGAAGAGCACTCTTAGTAGTTATCCGGGTGTTAACATCATCCAGGTATGGATCCCCTGATCCATCCCCTGACCCAAAAGCATCAGGAGGTCCCAGTCTCCACAGAGCTCACAGGCAGGAGAGTGGCAGCCATTTGGCATCCTGACTGGGGGCACCTCTGCCTTGGGAAGATTTGCAGCGGATGCGCTCGCTGGAGGTCCAAATGTCAGAAGAAGAAGGGATGGAAGCTCTTGATCAACAAGATGAAGGGCAAGGAAAGGCAGATCTAGGGCTAAATGAAGTATATTGTCCCTTCATCTTCAGTTCTGTTGTGATTTGCATTTTTGGAGGTAGGCTAAACTTGTTATTTCTTGTAAAGACAGCTGTAATGAATATAACAATAATGAATACAGCATTGGCAAGCAGCCCATAGCTTGGAATGGGGGCAGGATACTGGGAGGCAGAGTGGGTTAGGACCCCTTAATTTCATTACACTATTCCTACTGACAAATCTTTCTACTACAAGATTTCTTTCATTGCACATTTTAATGGATAAACAAGGATATGGAGAGTAGTTAATGCTCTCTGCCTGGAATCTGAGCAATCTTAGAGGGCTCTAGAGAGAATTTAAATATTTCGTGGCTTCCAGTATGTCTATACCTCTCAATAAATTGGCACTAGGCAACAAGCTGAAATACTAAAAGCATGGTCAGCAATACTGTACAATTTTAATAGCATTCTCAAGTTCTCTTTTGGTGTCATTAAGTTAGCCTTCTCTTAAATAAAACTTGGAAACCATTTGGGAAACAACCTGTTCTGAGTCCTGCTAGTAATGGATATTACTGATATCCAAGAGTTGTATGGATAAAATCACATGCACTTTGATTTATTCAGCATTCCAGCCATCCTAAAGCTCTCCTTGTGTGCTCCTTTTGCTCTCAAACATGCCTGAGAGTACCCTTCACATTCTTAATGCATTGTATTATTAAAATTCTGTTTTCAGTGGTTGCAGAGAGGTCTCTGCACTATTCAGGGAAAATTAAGCTGATCATAATAATTCAAAGTTGGAACCACTCAAAAAATCTATGGCAGTTCTCACATTTACAATCTTTGTGCATATCCCAGGAGTCCTGGAAGCAGATTTTCCTGCTCTGTTGTGATTACTCTGGCAGGTGGCAGCTCACCTGGCACATCCTTGAGAAATCAAGGAGTGTAGGATGGGCATGAAGCCAAAGATCAGCCCCAATAATGTACAATATGGACACATTTACTGTGCACAGGGGAAGGAGAGGGGAATTTGGCAAGGGTGAATCCTTGGCCCAGAACAATTCCCTCTTATCACTGCTCAGGAAGAGGATGCCAGCCCACCAGGAGGAATATGGCAGACATCAGGGAAGGTTAATACACCTGATTTATCATCAGAGATTCTCAAGCCCCACATGATAGAGCAGTGTCTCCTGTGATCTGTGTTATCAGAGCCTCATTCAGCAGAGCTCTTAGTGAAAATGTGTGTCTAGCAAATGACCCAGTACAGCCGGATATGACATTTTCCACATGGAACAGCTTCAGAAGGACTCATAAAGCAGAAAGTAATGGACACTTTTGGATCATGGAGAAGGCCCGGGGACAAGCAAACTCTTTCTCAAAGAATGGTTCCAGCTTATTGCTGTAAGCAAAGATGTGATCTTGTGCTGCTTACATGTAGCAGCCTATTGTCAGCACAAATATGGACTTGTGTCCCTCTGACATTTGACTGACATTTAATATGAGAAGTTCTCCAGGATGATATTTTTCTTTAGATCTCCAGTTTATAATGTGCTTGCTTTTAATGATGTCCTAATCATACATGAAGCATCGAGATCCTGATATGCAGATGCTATAAAACAACTCTAATTACTATCATGAAATATTATAGTTTTTTATTTGAGTTGAACTAAACACTTCATGCTCGTTTTAGTAAACAGTGTACAATTTGTAGGATTTCTCAAATCTCATTATGTAAACTGCTTGTGAAAATAACAAAGCAGCAGGGAATTGCAGTATAATGACCTTCTTCCAGTTAATGAGTATTGTTATTTGTTAAAAATAGTGTTGGTTTCAGTTATTCTGTGGCTTTGTTCTTTGACCTTCCACATCAAGCAAGAAATGCTCAATTAATTCAAAAATATGGATAATTCTGAAACCAATATAAAAGGCTAATGAATAAGAGGACATAGTTTTATTTAAACACTAATTCAGGTTTTAATTACAGTTAAGCCTAGATGCATTCATATGTCCAAACACAAGCACAGGCATTCAGCACACAAGTATGCACTTTCACTGGGTTAGCATTTCATCAGTTTTTTCTTTCTTGAGGGTGTTGTGTCTGTAAACTTTCTGTGTCCAACCGCTTGAGAGCTTCCAGTCATAACCCATTGCTTGCTGTCCCTGAAACCATCAAAGTCTGACATCAGGTGTTATAGTAATAGTTTCGGTATTCTTTTTGCATTAGCCTGCACTAAAATGTTCTCAAATAAATATGGAAGATTTCAAGAGGTGTCTTAGGGGATGTGGCACTTGGGGGTAGGGGTTAGGGGTGATCATGGGGAGGCTGGGTTGGTTGTTGGTCTAGATGATCTTGAAGGTGTCTTCCAACCTTAATGATCCTGTGTTTCTCTGATGTGGCTTTTATTTTTCTTGTATCATGAAGTAGTGGCTGGGATTTGAAGGAAAAGGGAGCATGTCACCTCTGGAGTAAAATAAAAAACAGACCGCATGATAAAAAAAAGCCAACTTACTGCAAATTAAACTCCCCTTTCTGATTGTGTAACATTTAGGAAACCATGGCTCAGAGGAAGTGTACTGAAAGCTCTCTCTGTTTACATAACATTAATGTTTTTCTTCTCAGTCCCACTTGCGGTGTCAGTGGGGAAAGGCTCACAGTAAGAGAATTGAAACAAGGTTCAAAAAGGCACAATAGCTAGAAAAAAGTTGCATTTTAGGTCAGAAAAGTGTTGACAGAAATTTATTTGTGGTATCAGAAGAAAGGAAGCCAGGGAGGAAAGTGGGGAGTAAAAAGAAGTTGGAAAATAATTCAAATTCTCAAAGACAGTAAGAGCCAAAAGGATGGAAGATGAGATCCTCTACAAAACATACAAGATCATCCAAAGTTCTTTTCTTGCTGTTGAAATTGATGTTTTCCCAGTTTTACCAAAACAAACAAATGTAATTTGGCATGACTAATTGCATGTCACTTTAACTAATATGCCTCAGTTTGCTAATTTTACTCATCACAACATCTGCAAAGCCACTGAAGTTTGGGAATGCTTGCTGCTTAAAATTCCACACTGGCTGCTAAATTAATGGCATTAAGATGTTTTATAAATTCTTGCAGCTATTAGAGAAAAGTAATTATTGAAAAATATTATCCAAACATAGAGAATGTGCTGCCTGAACACTGGGGCACGAGGGAAATTAAATAATTTTGCTGAGTGTACATAACATATCACGTTGCTGCTTCCAAATTGCCTCAGAGCAATCAGTGCAGTGACTGATTTTTCAATGAACAATAGTTTTAAGCAGATCTGTTGGGTCCTGTAGTGATGTCCCTTGCTGATACAGGGAAAAATATCCATCATATTTCATATACATACCAAATTCTAACTTAAAATCACTTGGATTTCTGCTGTAGGAAGGATGTTTTAGAAAGTCTGTCCTCTGAGTATTAGAAGCTGTAAACTGTCAATATAACTGTGTTTGTATTTATCTAGCTTTTATTTCCTCAGGCCCTTATTAATTAACATAAATTGGTCTTCTCCCTCTCTCATGTTTAGTCCATGCAGTTTTGGGGATTTACTCAGCTGATCAAATCAAAGGTTAATTAAATTAAATCTAATTAAAACTTACAGGCTTTCTGTTCCTTCAAATCATCTTTTTTTTAGCTCCATGCCATGAACTCATCTGTTTTGTTTCTTTATTTTATTTGGAGAATCTGAAGTCCAAAAGACAATTTGCTAGCTCCTCATATGAAGTCAGGTCTTGACAGCTTGACAGGATTGTCAGATTGACACAAAAATACTTTCTTTTCTTAATCCCACATCACAGCAGGAGCTGCAGAGAGACAGCAAATTCAGAGTTACCATCTGATCAACAGGTGCCTCCAAATCTTTCAACACCTTTGTATTTTCTAACTGGTCAATTCCTCAGTTTTCATTATTAATTTCTCAATGGAGGTATTTCCATTTTACAGTGTGAAATTTCATCCTATTTTTTTTAATAATTAGGTTTTTAAGGTATTTAAGAAACAAAACGAATGGACTCTGCAAAAATGCTGATTTTTATGCTCCATGAGAGCTTAAAAGGTTATATGGAAATTAAGGTCTGTGTACCTGTGAGCCACTGCTGTGCAATTCTGTGCCCTGTGCTTGAGATCACCTTCCTTGAGCAGGGAAGTTGGACAAGATGATCCCACATTGGTCCCTTCCAGCCTGACCCATTCTGAGATTATGTAATTCTCCCTTGGTGCTCTGTATCTTGAACAAATGCCAAGTTGTAGTAGTTACTTTATTGAAAGTATTTTTTTAAAATGTAGGATTATTATAAATAAAGGATTGTAGTAAATCTTCTAATTCCTGTTGCTATGCAGTATAAATATCTTCCCTTCAGCCTGTTTCTTGCTCATTTTGCTGTACATGTAATAATCCTCATCATCTCTCATTTTAATAAAAAATTTCTGTACTAGATGTATATTGAATAGATCTTTCCTTGTTTTACCTTTGCAGTCTACTGATTGCTGCTCCCTGGTTTTTATTTCCTAAGGTTTAGGAATTCAATGATCAAGAAAGAAGGAGTCCCTGTGTCCATGGAAGCTCTTACACAGTTTTACAGGGGTGTCAGCACCCTCTTGGGACAGGAGAAATGAGAATCTTCTCTTGATTAGGTGTCTCCAAACTTAAAACCTTTTACAGAGATTGAAATTAACCCCACAATACTTTACATTGTAAAATAGAACCACACTACTCCTCAGATTTGAACACGCAGTTTCTGGAGACATCTGAATTCCTCACTAATTACACATTTAGGTGTGGATTTCATACAGGTGTGAACAGCTTATTTTCTACTGCAATGAGCCAGAACTCATGATATAAACAACCCCTCTATGGATGCTCAAAAACTGGATGCAGGGTTTTTTCGCTTGATGTCCACCTGCATGATAAAATTCATTAAAAATTTCTGACTTATGAATGCTGGGTCAATATACATTACATAGCTTGAACTTTTAAGTATTTTTAATAACAGTTTCTCTTTCTTCATCATTAACCATATGAGAAGATTTAATAAAAGCTGTGTAAACTACAAAGGAGTTTAAGGTCTTTCATTTTATGGTGATGTGGGATTTTTTTTAAAGGAGTCAGGAAAGCAAGGTCTAACCCACCTGCCCTGAAAATCCCATCTTTAACAAAACCAGCGCAGTTAAGAACTCTGTGACAGAGCAGTGGGAAGAGCCATCCCACACACCCTTGGTGCTCTCTGCTCCACAGGGAGAGGGTGTGACTTCTTTATTTCCCTCTCCTGAGGGCACAGTCAGCCTCCATGGATTAGAGACAGGCACCAAAGGGAGCTGTGGTCACTCTCAGAAGAGCTGAGTGCCACTCTCTTTAAAAATTCTTGATGTTTTTAAGGACTTGATATAAAAAGTTCTGAATTTAATTTGAAGTTAAAAAAATATCTCCTCTCCTGTCACTATAGGACAAGAAATAACACAATGTGGACGCGCTGCTCTTTTCAAGGTAAAAAGAGACTTTTTAATTTCTGACTCCAACATTTATAGATCTGCAAACATGACAGTGGATTGGAGGGTGAAAGTGCCAATGACATTGGACAAACCAACAGTCCATCAAATTTCTCCTCCTCCATAAAAGAATGCAGAACAATAAGTTGTTTACATACAGTGTGTGAGAAAGTTCATTACAAGAATGTAAACATCAGGAGACTCAGAAAATCTTAAAAAAATCAGGGTGACACTCTCCTTTCATTGTACTGTTGCAGGATGTAGCAACAAGCAGCAATGGGCAATCATATTCTGAAATTCCTTAACAATTTGTTTTAAATATCGTATATCTGTACCTCTTTGGTCATACTTGCACATTTGCAGAGCCTCCCATCTTTGAGTCTGCAATAATAAATTAACTTAATAAAAAAGGCAATAAGCAGCTGTCTTGTTTATGATGTAATTCTCAGGAAGGACATATTTTATATAAATAACGTGGCTGGGAATATTTCTATGCTAATGGAAGATGCGTCATAATTTAATTTTTGTTTCATAATTTAATTCCTCCCCATCCAACATCCTTATAACTATATAGATAACTCTGTAGGTTATTCAGTATCTTCATACTGAAAAATGTCAAAGAAACACACCATTTTTTCCCCCAAACTGTTTCTAGTTGGTTTTGTTTGGTTTTTTTTTTTTTGAGGAAAAATGATTCCTAGAAAATATAACTTTCTAATTAAAATTTAATTTCTTTTCATTAGCAGAGGTTTAGCAATGTGGTTCTGCCTTTGATATTTTAATATTTTATAAATTAATTAGGTAATTTTTAAAACAGTAACACTTAAACACATTAACTATATTTCAAATAAACTTGTCCTCAAGAAAAAACAATAGCCAAAATTTTGTCAAATTGGCCTAAGGCAATATAGAAAATACTTCCCACATTGAAGTAACAATTTATTATTGAAGTTTATGTTTGTCTGAGCTGCTTGAAAACATATTTGGTAATTCAGTATTTGATAATTCTTTGGTAATGAATATTGTATACTATGACCAAAGGTTCAGATACAGAAAGCTTTTTTATTCTATTTTTCCTTATGAAACTGTTGAAACTGAAACATTGTAGACTGAGAAACACATGGCTAGTAAGGACTGAATAAAAATACAAAGTAGAAGTCAAGAAACAGGAGTTAAAGTTGTTCTCGAAAGTAATTTTAGTTTTTGGTATGGATTTACTGTCTGCAGTGACAAAAGTAAGGGCAGCCTCACAGAGTGAGAGCAGCTGTGCTGAAGTGAAAGAGGCCTGAATCCTTCATGCACATCATCAAATAATTTCTTGTTAAATTCTCCTCTGTGACTTCTGGACAACCTCTCTGATCCTGATGGGTTGTACTAGTTGTCACTGGGGAGAGAGTCCAAAGGAAACCTAAGTACAGATTCCCACCTCCAGATTCGTTCAGACTCTGTTGCTTTTATTAGTTATTATCTTATCTGAGGAAGACAAACCTCAGTTGCATTTTTAGATTTGGTATCCAGATGTCTGTCCAGGCAGAGTTTTCCTGTAACCTGGAGATTTGATCCCAAAATATCTAAAATTTCATTACACCAAGTATTTCTTTTTCAGAAAGAGCATAATTTTAAACACTGCATCACTGTAAATTCCTCTTTATAAATTATATTTTATTCCACATTCAATATTTTCAATCTACTCCCACAGATTCTTTTCATAGATTGTGACATAACTGAAGCGCATTTACTGAGTAGCCATAAAAGTTAAAAACTTGGTTTCTCTTTTGTCTTTCTTTGAAAGGTGGAAGGTGTAAGGTCAAGCCAGGGGAGTCTAAATTAGATTTTTAGTTCAGATCAACTGTGATTGCTTCTGAATTTCTTCACCTGGTCATCCCCATTTTCTGCACTTTGGTTCCCACCACAGAGTTTTGGAGTGATGACTGGTTTCTTTTCAGGTGAACCTGCAGCATCATGAGATGAACTCATTATTTCAGGACAAACTGAACTGGAAAATGCTGACCAAATGTTAGTGGGCCATAGGCTTGGAGTGCCATAAGTCAAGGACATGGGATCAGAGTGGAGCCCTGCTTCTGGCACTTCCCCCAAAACCATCTGTGGTTTGTTCACTGCATCCTCAGCACCAGCAGCTCCAGCTCCAGATTTTCTCCTTCTGAGTCATGGTAATTTGTAATAGGACTGAGATTAAAATTTACAGGATATTTTAATATCTGTAAGACTGAAATAATGTTTAAGAGACCAGGCTCAAAATTCCCACTTAGATAAAATTTATTCTCATCTAAGAATAACAGCAATTTGGGAAAAATTACACATCAAACTGCTTCAGATTTCAATTTGTGGTTGTTTTTTTTTTTTTTTATGGAACACAAATCAGTATTTTCCAATTGCATTCCTTTCAGTAAATTTGAGCTATTTTGAGTATTTGAGATTGGTAATTCATATTACACACAGGACTAATGATAATTTATCCTGTAAGATTAGGGTTGTTAAAGACATGGGACTGGTTTGTTGTTCTGAAACAAGTGTTTTATTCAAGAGAATCTCTCCCTGTAACAGAATGAGATCAGCCAGAGCAGCAGCACTGCCTGCAGCAAAGCACTGAAATGTGTAGCCCTCCAGAGCATTTGCTTTAAAAACATCAGTGAAATAAACCCCAAAATCCCAGGCTGTCTCCTTTCCTTCTGAGCTACCCAGATGAAGGTAACAGTAAAGGAGAGAACAATAAATGATAAAGAGTAGATTTGGAGATAAAATACTGCTCCTCTTAGCCTGAATTCTTAAAGCTTGTTTAGGATTGTGAAAGATGAATACAATATTTTGTCTAATGTGATGTTCAATACAAATGGATATTATATAAAAAGCAGAGGTGGAGTAAAGAAGATGGAACCAAAAATCTCACAGTGTTTTATTACAGCAGAGAAATGGCATTTTCCCCATGTCCACCATATAATCACTGAAAAATGGGAATACTAGTACAGATCTCCAGCCCTATCATTTGAAGAGGATCAATACAGCACTACTTTTGTGACAAGTGGATCTTTAAACAAAAGAACATCCTGTCCTCGTAAGGTTTCAATACTGGAGAAAGGTTTCTCCTCGTAATTCAAACCAAAGGAGCAAAACAATCACCCTTCAGTGGGGAAGAACTGTGGACAGAGTCCAGACTGCTCTGGCTGGGGTTTGCTGGGATTTAAATGAGCAAGCACTGCCTTCAGTGCAGTCAAGAAAAATTAAGCAAGAAATGGAATTTCTTCATAATCCATACTGACCTCTCTGCTGCCACACTTAGCTGTTATCAATAAGAATTAATAAATCTATAGTTGTAGATATGGGTGACAAAAGGCCAGAGCATGTTACCAAAACAGATATTAGCAAATCTTACCTGCACTTAGAAATCATGAGCAAAAAGGTCCTGAAACCTGCACATTGGAAAAGGAAATATTCCGAGTTTTATTCTGTTTGCCACACTTACTAAGTATTGTTAATTACAAAAGCTATTTAAATTTTGTGAATAATTACATTTATAAAGGCTTGTTCAGTAATTAGAGAAGTTAATATATGCTTGAACAACTAGTTTTTGTGAATAACAGGCTCATTTAGGGTTTTTTTTGCTACATTTAATATCTCTGACTATATTATTTTACATTCTTCTAAAGAAAATAATCTCTTCAATGCAATTTTCATTGAGGATTTAGCATAATGCTAACATAATATCACTTTGTTGTAATAACCCTTTATCAATCACTATTTAGCTATGTTGTCATTGCCAGTCTGCTCCCTGAAATTAAGAGTTCATTTAAATACAAACCTGAAAATCAGACATGAATAATCAGTTCTAAATCTTTCTACTGTTCTAATGAGTAGATAAAATTTGCTCAGATATAAGGGTAAAGCAGAACTAATAGTCAAAAAATAAACAAGAGTTTTCCGTGAATGATATATCAAAGGAAATACTTTCAAGTGAAAAAAAAACCCAGCAAACAGTGCTTCTCATTAAAAAAAAAAACACACACAAAAAAAAAAAAAAACAAACAAAAAAACCCAAAAAACCCCAAATAAACTTCCTCAAAAAGATCTATATATTAAGTCTTTCAAGAAAAATGATAGTGCCATATTTCCATGAATGTTTGAACATTCATAGTATCTTCTCATCCTTTCTTTCAAATTGGAATAACAGTATCATCAAATCTCTTTCATTCTTTCATAAAGTTCATTGTTCAACAGCTACTTTTAGGGCCACTCGAATATTTGAGGGTTGATGTCCCTTTTATCAGATGCCATTTGAGATTGTAGATAAGCTGCCCAAACATGGCTCAAAAAGCTCTGGTTCTGCTGCTCCTCTGAGAATTTATGGGTGATTTCTATTGTTCAACTAGGGTTTTTTGGGGTTTTTGTTTGTTTAATATTACTAAAAATTAGTTTCATATCAGTTATAAAAAAAAATAAAAGGGTGCAGCTGCATTGATGTTAGTGAAAAGAGGTTAAGGAACCTGGGAGAATATTCCAAGACAGGGAATCCACCTAGCTGCCTGCTGTCTGCTGACTTTGGACTTCAGGGAAAGGAAGTTCTTGTACTGATGGGTGAGAAATGATCCATAGACCTGATATTGATAAGCACGGCCTATAGTGCAACACTCTTCCTGGACTGGGATTTTTTTATGGGGTACAGGGGTGTTTTGTTACTTTTTGAGAAGAACAGCTGATTTATTACCTTATTTTTACACATCAGCATTGCCAGTCATGCACAGGGCTCAATTTTTTACTTCCTCTAAGCTGGTATTGTGCCAGTGCTGTGTGTTAATTTGGGTTCTCCCTCCTCTGGAGGTGGCATTTTTCATCAGCATCTTTCCATTTGACCGTGTTTCAGGCTCTCAAATATATCTCAAAACAGATTTCCTTGAAAAGCTTTTAAATGGAAAGGGTTCCTCCAACAGATTGCTCTGTAAAATATTGAAATGTGTTAAATTCAAAATTTACTGTGTCTCAGTGATTTTACATTGTTTCTCACGATATGTTTGCATCTTGCATTGCTATTTTTAATGGTGAAATGGATAACTAGTAAAATAACTGGGATATGATTTTGCTAGGGTTTTTTTCCTTTTAAAATCACGATGGAAGAAATTGCTCTGTATGTCTCTTTCCTAAGTAACAAATTGCAAGGACAAGAGGAAATGACCTCAGGTTGCACCAGGGGAGGTTTAGATCAGATATTAGGAAAAATTTCCTCACAGAAGGGTTGTCAAATATTGTTCAGGCTTTCCAGGGAAGTGGCTGAGTCACTGTCCCTGGGGGTGCTTGAAAGACGTGTAGATGTGGCACTTTGGAAGATGTTTTAGTGGTGGGCTTGGCTGTGTTATGTTTGTGTTTGATCCAGAAGATCTTGAAGGTCTTTTCCAACCCAAATTATTCTATGATCATTCCACTTGTATTTTAGTGAAGGAGCTTGACACTAGCTAATTAGAGAATACTTAAGAAGACACTTTACCATTTGTGAAATACTAGAAAAGCACATGTGCTTTTCTAGTATTTCACAAATGGTAAAGTGTCTTCTTAAGTATTCTCTAATTTTTAGAGATCTCTATTTCCTGCATAACTGAAATGATGAGTTTTGATGGATTTAATCAAAATATCATCTCATCAAAATATAACCTCATTTTGTTGGGTTTTTTTCTAATTTTTAAATTCAGTATTCTTGGTGTCCATACAGATCAGGATATATTTTAATTAGATTTGACTGATTGGACTCAGATAGTCTGTCCACCAACTCTCTCTTGATTGACTTATGGATAGGGAAGAAGGGATATTTTCAGTCTCAGAGATCTTTTCCCTTGCTTAAACAAGATTGGACCCTTAGAGGGATGTAATCAATTAGCAAATTAGGTTTTTTATTAGCTTTAATTTTCAAATATCTTTGCATCTCTGAATGTTCATTGAAATACAATGGGGAAAAAATAGTAAATTGGCAAAAGATCAATGTGATGTTTCTAATTTGGATGCAGCCAGGGTGATTTAGATATGCCAAATGAAAAATTTCATATTGTGTAATATGATGGTGATGCTGAGGACCTAAGTATTGAATGGTTTGGGGAATTTGAACAAAACCTTCAAAGATTTCAAACTTCCTCATAGCAGTTTACATCACATGGGCTTAAAAATAAAGAGCCCAAACAGCATGTTTTGAGGGACATGAAAAAATCCATGCTGTCAAGAATCCAACTTTTTTCTTGTATGGCCCCACTTTTATCATAGAAAATTTATAGTGCCATTTGTAATGGATGTCCCTTTATTAGATGAAAAAATGACTCTTTCAGAGGAGGCTGAAAGGTGTCCTAAGCCCAAACCTAAGTCCTGGAAATTGTGTTTGGGCCAGCAATGTACAAGGGGGGAGGGAGAGCCCTGGAGAGACACAAGATACTGGAAGTAAATACAAGTGGAAATTTAAAACATTTTTGAGAATTTCTCTATGAAAAGTATTTTCTTTCTCAGAATTCAGTTAGCCCTTGGCCAAATTATTGAAAATAGGATCATTTCTTCACTATAATGTTTATATATCTGACCTTTAAAAAAGAGGTAAGATGTTTTCCATTTCTAATTGGAATGTGGAAGGCTTACAAGTGGTTCCTTTTCAGCAAAATGTCTGGAAAGGTCCAAAAGGTTAGGGAAGAAACAAGAAAGCTGAAAAAGTAATTTGAGGAGTTTGTGATGCCTTGAGCTGGAAAGCAACAGATTTTTCTGAAATCTGGAGAAAGTTGCAGAGGCCTTTTCATCAAATGTGCCAGCAAAGAAACCTGTGTAAAATCTGAGAGAAGCAGAGAGAACTTTTGGGCTTTTGCTTCTCTGATCAAGGAGGACTTAAATGGTTTAGCTGAGGACGAAGACACCTCAATCAAGAGAATAGCAGCGTCCAGATCCTGCCCATAAATACACAAGATAAACATAATATCACCATTTGCTGTTCTGCTCAGATTTCAGCAATAAAACCCTAAGTACTTGTTAAAAAAATGATGGCTTTGGGTGTAGTGTTTATATTGTGCAGGCTTAATAAGACTATAAAAGGTTAAATACCTGTATTTGAACCCATAAATGGAAAACAAGCAAGGAGAAGAGTGTTTTATGTACCTGAATCCCATGCATGACAGGTTTGAAGGAGACCCCATGGATAAGGTATATATTATTTACTTTCAGTGGCATATGTCGCTTGGCAAAATGGAAAACTGATAATAAAGAGGAAATATTATTGTTTCTGATTATGGAATATAGCTAGAATATTAAACAGTAAATGCTGCTATTAAACTCTGCATAATCCAGATCATAAGAACTTCATAAACTATAGAATGTAACCTACTTTGGTGCAAGAAGCGTAAACATAAAGCTAAGCATGAAAAAATCTGAGCTTCAGTCTCATGCTATCTTAGAGCCCTCAAGCTTACAATCAAGAGTAATCAAATATATACACCTTAAAAATAGCAGCATGGCTGTTCCCCTGATGCATCTCCCCCAGCTCAGACAATATCTTCCCTTGGGTAGTTCAGGGGCAGCAATCAAGGCAGTCCAGTTTAATTGACTTTGTGACTCTTGTACAAACACTAATGTAGATTCAGGGCTAACCACAGAGCACTGAGCACAGACTGCACTCTTTTCCACAGGACATATTAATATATCCATAGTTGGCAGCCTGTTTTCACTCTGTCATAGGAATGCGCCGCATGCAAAACTTGTATTTCCTTGGCAAACCTGGATTAAGCTAGAAAAGGAATTCAGAATTGATTGCAAACAACAGATATGTGCCCTTGCAGACACCAAGAATAGGAAACTAGACTGAAAGAGAACAGATAAAAAACTGCAATAAAAGTGCAGCTTTATTGTAAGCTGGAAATTTCTCTTTGGCTGGTTTTATTTGTGCCAAGTTTTTAGGGTTTGGTTTGTTTTCTGATTCTTTAATGCAACTATGAAAACAATTCCCAGAAGTAGTGCTTTGGCTTCTCAATCATTTTCTGATAGCTCCTTTTCTTCCTCCTTAAGCAAACAAAACCACTGTTATGTGCCAGAGAAGCCCCATCTTGTGACCTCTGCAAATCTCCATCTGGTTGTAACTGAGCAACACAACTCTCCAGTACCTTTGCCTTTGATCCTGCTTAATAGATTACAGGTAATACTGTGATTTAACAGTTATTTCCTCTATTCTTCCTTTGCAAGCCATGCCAGCACTGCCTGGTTTATGAAGGAATTGTATTAAATGTATATCATTATTTTTCAGTATTTGGAGATTTTATTTCCTACTTATTCATGCTCCAGAACTCTTGGTAACCCAGTTCTTAGTAATTAAATGTTGGCATTTTAAAAGCAATCCCACTGGCACTGTTTGCAGAACAAATTTATGCAGAAATTGGATATTTTCATTACAATGTCTTGTTTCAGTTTTGACCAGTGGTTCTGTCAATGTTTTGCCCAATTTTTCCCCCAGCTCAGAATACTTTGAGTGATAGCCAGTAGGTCTCCAGAGTTACCCTGAGTTGTGCAGCATGTATGGCTCACCAGGCTTTAGATGTTTGCATAGCAGAGGTTGTTATTACATGCACCTCTCCTGGCTATGGGGAATAGATCTCAGCCACAACTTAGTGGCTGTTTGATGGTTTTCCTGATTATTTTTAACTTCTTGCCTGCATAGCCAGATTCCTACTGCTTCTAGAGCTCTGCAGTACATTGGTATGGATGTCAGGTGCTGCTTTAGGTATCATTCCTTCATAAGTCATGTCCAACACTTCCATTTTGTGGCCAGCTGGTCCAAAGAAATAACTTTTTGTTTTCCTTGTTTTCATTACTGCACCTCACTGCTACCCATAAAATCCTGATAGGTGCCTTCCTACCAAATATTTTATTATTATTATTACTTGAAATCCTTCAGAAAACAGTCACTCTGAGAGTTAACTTGAGTTTTCTGTGCTATTAAAGCACAATTTATTCTTTGGGTGGTTTTTTTTGCCTCAAAAGTGAGTAAAGAATCTTACATGTAATAAAGCTTTTCCTTATTTCTCCAGTGTTCTTTTGCTATCACAGGAGGATTGTCAGGAAAAGATCCTGCACGTACAGAGCTGCACTGACCTTACCATTCCTTGGAGAGTGGCAAGCAGAACAGGACAAATTGTTTTATTTATTAAATTGTCTCTTGACCGTGATATTTTCAGAAAAATCCCTTTGCCAGGATTTCTCCTGGGAAGCTGAGAAGCCTCAGAGAAAAATGAAAACAATAATGATCTGATTTGCTTCTCTTGTGTTTTGCTGCTTTGGAATGTGTTTGGACATTGTTTACCAACAGGTGATTGTTTCATTGGTTTCATGTGAATTGTTTTGACTTAATGACCAATCATGGTCAGGCTGTGTCAGGACTCTGGAAGGAGTCACGAGTTTTCATTATTATCTTTTAGCCTTCTGTCTGTATCCTTTCTCTATTCTTTAGTATAGTTTAGTATAGCATTCTATAATGTAATATAATATCATAAAATAATAAATTAGCGTTCTAAGAACATGGAGTGAGATCCATCATTCCTTCCCAGAAAATACCACATCAACCCATTAATTTTCTCACATTTACTCATCCTGTGCTCTGCCCTTGCCACTGGAGGGGAGTGAGTGGGTGCCTGTGTGGGGCTCAGTTACCAGCTGGGGTTAAACCCCAGCACTAGTCTGCTGCCAAAATCCTCATTTATGGTTCCAACATTTGAACTGTGGTACAGGACCTGTTCTCAGGTGAGTATTCCCAGATGGATGCTCATGAAACGTTGTTATACTGTCTTCCTCCAGGTTCCCCAGGCAATGAATGCATCTCTTTCTGTATGAACTCTATTTCCCTCTGCTTTTATGGTGTTTTTGGGAGATTCCACTGATGTCTTTCCAAAGAGCAGCCATCATTTACCCCCTCGTTTTCGTCCTCAGAAATTCAGAAAGTTCTGTTTTCTCTGCCTTTCAAAGCTGGGTAAGAAGGTTGTGTTCACTGTCAGAGCATTCCTGGCCCAGTTCATGCTTCTTGCTGGCAGGTGTAGGACAGGTTCAGCTGGGGAAACTCCACCTCCTCATCTCTTTTCTGATGTAATTTTTTATTTGGGCGCTAAATACAAATCCATTTCTGGCTAGAACCTTTTAATGATTTAATGCTATTCTCAATTCTAACACTTCTAATTGCTCTGGGAATACACCCAAATGAATTGAATTTCATTGAATCATCCCCTGATTTTGCAGTTCATTCAGCTAGGGTTCAGAGGCCTTTCTGCTTGCTGCACACGTAACAGAGAGTTATCTTTAGGTTCACCATTTCTATGCCAAGCCCAGTTTTTTGTTTTCTTCCTCAAATACTCACTCAACATGTTCAATCTGCAGTTTAAACAAGTAGACTCAGTTTATGCCCACCACAGGGTGGAGTAGGGAGATCATTCCTTCTCCATTATCAACTCAGAGGTATTTGCATATTGTAGGTGTTAAGGAAACCTCCCTGCATGGTATATTGCTTGCTGTTTGAAAAAACAAAAAACAAACAAACAAAAAAAACACAAACAAAAAAACAAGAACAAAAAAAAAACAAAAACAAAAACAAAAAAACCCAAAAGACACATTTCCTTTTTATTCTAATATAAATTTTTGTTTTGCTTGCATCCTCAGAACAACATGTAGGTGGTCTCATACTTATTTCCATTTTCAGTATTTGGTGGTTGGTATCCTTACAGGTGTCCACAATCTGAATTAACCATATAAGAATTTATTACAGCTATATGAAAATTGTGGGTAGAGTCCATCAACTGAAATTTACTCCCCTGCAGGAAAATAAGTACTCAACCACTTTCTACTGCACTTCCCATTTTATAACTCTTAAAGGGATATAAAATCCTTGTATTCTTTTTATATATATATAAAATTTTACCATAAAGTCTATTAGTACTAATACAAAACACATCCCATTATCTAGACCATTGAATGTTGTTTAGGAAGTCTTTTTCTGGCTAAGACATGATTTAATTCACCTCTAGAGAGGTATTTCAGTTATTGTTTCTGCTATTATCTGATCTTTATTGGCTCTCCATAGTCCTTCCTCTCTTTTCTTCTGGAGGCTGTTTCTTCACCCTCAAATAGTGAACTTGAACATCAGATAAGTTTTCTGAAAAACAATTCACATAATAATTTGAAGGCTACCAACACATCAGACAGAAGTATTTCCTGTATGTATCCTGATAGGTCTCAGTTTATTTGCATGAAATATTAGTAGAAGTTTATTTGTTTAAAAGAAAAGCAAAATTCATAGATATATTTTTTCTTAGTGGTTAATTACATTTTTCTGCTTTACTTCATGGAAAAAGCATGTAAGTCATTGAAAATGGCATATTTTAAACTCCAAAGCCATAAATTCACCCTTTGTGTGTCCATATCTTCTAAAAAATGTGTGCACAAATATTGTTACAGTGTAAATATAAACTGAAAGGCATCCTGATTTTCATTAAATTGCTACTTTCCAAAATTATACTTATTCAATGTGTTGCTTTTTTATTTTAAAAATATCTTCTTTGTGATACATTTTATCTTTTTGCAGTTTTACCAGACATGGCAAAATAAAATAGCAGCAATCCTCAAAGAAGGATTGACAGAACAATCTTGCTTTTGCAGAGATTCCTAAGCAATGAATTCCACCATCTCTAACTGAAATGAAACACTGCAAAAATCCAGATTATAAGCGAAGCTAAAACCCTGTGCCTCACCATATGATTCCCCAGAACTCCTAAAATTGTAAGGAGGAAACAGGCCACTTCTTCAAAATTTAATTGGTATCTCTGTTTTTTTCTCAGTCTAGGAGTGGACAGAGACTGTGATTTATGGAGATTTTGATAAAGATGTTTCATGTGTTCTGTCACATAAATTTCAAGCTAGCTCTGAAATTATCTTCATGGACTTCTGTGCGATTCCAAATTATAATAAAAAGGCTTCAATTTCTTTGGAGTGAAACATATTTATCTGCTGAAAATAGCTGAGACACCCAACAGGAAGGGGAGGAAAATAACTAACATGTTGAGCTGAGTGAAACCAAAACAATTGCTAAGTAATTTACACTAAATTATTGGTTATATTGAACTTCTGTTTCTTCCATCTTTGGGGGAAAAAAAAAAAATCAAAGTCCTTCGTATCTTTCCAAGGTACCTCCAGCACTGCATATTTTGTTATGCCTTCTTTCTGTCTGTTTTAGCTGCCTCATTTTCCTCCCCAGAAGCCCAGGGAGGATTTATTTCTGGGGAGCTGTGAAGGGTGATAGAGAGTGTGAGCCCCTCATGTGTGGTGCTTGAAGGAAGAGCTCACCAGCAGAGCTGCTCAGGGCTGTACCTGGCTGCATCCCTGCTTCCCTGCATCCACATATCCTGCTGATTTTCCTTCCCCCAGGCAGCAAAACTGTCAGAGCTCCCTAATTCTGGATCCACTCTGCCTAGGAAATATTTAATATTTGCTCTTGAATGTTTGAGGTCCTGCTGGAAACGACCTGGTGTTTTTCATTCTTTGGGTGTGGGATGTGTATCATGTAACTGCTATTGAGCAGCCACCCTGGCTGAGATGTCAGGGCCTGAGTGGTCTGAGGTATCTGCTGGTTTATCCTTCACCTTAGATCTTCACTAGGATTGCCATGAAAAGCCCTTCTGCTGTCCCTGCACCCCTTCTCCTTAGGTCAAGCACAATACTTGCACCAAGCCTACAGAAGATTGTGTGTTGCTTCTGCCTTTAAAGGAATTGAATATTGGTTTCTAAACAGGCAGTGATACTTTTCATGGGAAGGGTTGTACATCAGATTTTGTTTTCCATTATAATTTCCAAACACTCACCTAACTGAAAAATCTCAGTTGGCAAATAAATTTATCTTGAGTCTCAGGCAACGAGGCACAGACTGTTGCTAACCAAGTCACTTCTCTTCCTGCCCTGGTGAGGTTCAGAGATTATTTTTAGGGGAAGATTTCTTGCTATAGTGAAAGTGTACAATTTGTGCACAGTTTAGTGCAGTTGTTCTCTCCCATGTTGAGGTCCCAGAAGACAAGTTGTGTCCCTCTACCCTGAACTAAGACAAAAAATGTAATTCATTCCTAAACAGGACAGCAGGATAGAGGACTGACCTAAGCCATTTGAATGGCTTAAAGTGTGGCACATAGGGCTGAAGAGATACATTTCCTGCAGAAATGCACATTTCTGCATGTGTAGTTATTATTGCAGCTGCCTGTGGAGGTGGTTGTAAGTGATGGCCCTGACTTATAGCATGCAATTTAAATGAATTCCAGCAAAATAAATTTTAATTCTGTAACAGGCAGGAAAAAAATCATGGTTTCATCAATGAAACCATATTCCTCTTTCAAGCCAGATAATAAAATATTAGGGCAAAATTATCTCCATCGACTTTAAACCACCCATGCTTGGACTCTCTTGATGAATATTCCTGGCAGAACTCTCCACATTCTCAGCTCTCTTTCTTTTTTCTTTTTTTTTTTCCCTGGTTTATATCCTTCCTGGAACCACTTTGCCATTGTCATTTTCACTATGTTGTGTATGACCAGTCACTCTTACACATGCAGTTAGTCTGGTCATGTCCCTGAGTAGACAAGAATATGTGGCAGACACAGGAGAATTGCCACATTCAACTTATTTTAAGGAGCAGTAAATGCTGAAAAATCTGAGGCTGCAACAGCTGGGAGTACTTTCAGATGGAAGTATAATTCTATATTAAGTATCACACAGTTGTTGAGCCAGAAAACTAAAAAGAACATTCTGTTTCAGAATCATCCTCCTTCTTAACAGACTTCCGTTTTCCAAAAAAATCTGCAGTCCTCCTCTGTGCTTGAAGGTGCTGTGTCACAGGTATGTGAGTGGGGACAGGCATTATCAAACCAATTTTACAAATCAATAATCTCAAATATTAAGTGGCTAAAATCCACTGCAATCAAAGCTGAGAAAATTACCTGTTTCTCACAATAACCAATGTATTGTCCTACCCACTGAACCATACTTTTCTGAGACACCATGAATCAGAGTGCTCAAGGTGCTCCTGTAATTATACAGCCACATGCTTCCACATGAAATGTTTTGTTTGATAATTGCACAAAGGATGAAGAGTCTGTTACAAAACCCATTTGGATGTCTCCTGCAAGTTTTTGTCATTAAAACTTCATGTAATATTATGGATATTTTAAGAACCCATGAAGTTACATCTTTTTTCTCTTAGGGAATACAGCACAGTATGTGTTGATTTTTTTACCCCATTTTACAACTTACACATCAAGGTAATTTTATTTTCTCTACAACAATCATTATTTTCAAAAGTATATTTTGAAAAGCAAATAAGCACTTATCATGGCCAGTTTAAAGCCTAAAAATTTTCATAAACTCCATTTGCAAGAATGGAAATTAAATCTTTTAGAAAGATAAAGATAGCTTGCAGAAATGCCGGGCACTTCTTTTATTATTACTCTTCAGCAATTTTCCTGTGCAAGTACCTAAAGATAGGCAATAGAAAGAAAACAAAGAGATCAAGAGGAGCATTGCAAGAGACAGAGTGAGAAAGGAACAGCTGAATTAATAAAGAGAAGAGCCAGGCTACAGGATTACCATGATTAGTGGTTTGATAAAGTGTAGAGTCAAGACTCAGAGGACCAAGGGAGGATAATCTTCATGACAAGAATTCCCATTTCCAGGTGAACTCACAGGAAGAGAGAGGAGGTTGTTTTCCTACCATATATTCAGGTTAAGAAGCTCCTAAAATGTTAGTAATATTAACATTAGTAATTATTATCCCTATAATTTAACCAGAATTGGGCAGTACGGGTAATATATCAAATGTTGATAAAACCTCCTCTGGTGAAACAAGACTGTAGGGAAATGTATGCTTGAAAAATATATGAAGTGCCCTTGTTTAAAGTGAAAGGCATTTTATCAAAATCTGATTTTGCATGAAGATGAAAGTTCTGCAGATTCTTCCACTCTCTGGAGGTGGAGCTCTCTAGGAAATTCATGTTGCTTTTCTTGACAGCTGATTGATACTAGCAGAATTAATCACATTGAAATGCGATACAGCAATATATAGAGCCATGAATTGTTAAAGAAAGAGCAAAAATTAATTAAGAAAATCTTTGAAATGCAAATTAGATAAATAATGAATTTACAAGCTGACTTATTGTGGCTTGAAATGATTAAAAAAATATATTTGTGTCATGAGACCCTGCCAGTTCCTGGTTTCAAAGACAAACTGACATTCTTTTCCTCCTCCACTTACTTTTTAATTGCAGCAAGTAACTTGTTAAAGTGTTCTGGTTGATGGAACTCTGCCAGCCTATTTTATTATAACACATTTTGATTCACAATGAAAGAAAAGGTTATTGCACATGTCATGTCTTTATTGTATTTGACAAGCTGGAAAGCATGTATCCCAAAATGAAATAGGAAGTGAAATATCAGATTACTTTTCTATTATCCACAACGCGAGCTGTTGTGACAAAACAGTGCTGAGTGGACACTGGCATTCCACAGAGATTCATTTTGGTTTTGCATTAACTTTCCAGGAGAAGGAATATTAAATGCACAATTCCACAGGAAAACTTGGACATTGATGTAAGTGGTGTCCTTAGTGGGAAAAGCAATCACACTGTTGCTGGACTTGCTTATACAACTTGAACTGGAGAGAATGTCCAAAAAATAAGCAAATTCTTATTACTCTGAGTAACACCTTTATCCCTACACTCTTTTTTGGTTTTAATAAAAATCGTGAAAAAAATTTTTGAAATCCCTTTCTCAAAATATGGAAATGGAAATAGGTTCTCAATTTTAGAAGAGCTTCTGATTAGTAATGTACATGTGTTTATGCAACAGTATAGAAAAAGACCTCATTTGATTAGGATCTTTGAATGCTACAAAAATATTTACACTTTTTGTGTACTAAACTCTGGAAAAATTACTTCTAGCTACTTGTGAAATTTCTTCACCTACTGAGCAGACTAACCTTTTTCCTTTTTGCTTTTTTTGGCTTTGATGTTAGTTGACAGGAAGGAGTTTTAATTAAGATTTTGTAAGTGTAATCTCCCTGCATATTCACCCTATGACATGAAAAGATAAAGTCATGGAGGTAAAAATTAAACTCACAAATTAAAAATTACCTCTGTGAATATTGTTCAGGAGATTAGGGCATGATATTCTAATGGTTCCCTTAATTTTCAGAAGGATTTTTATTGGGTCTCAAAATTTTACTTCTACATTCAGCTACTAAATGCAATGAATAATTGAATATTACAATATTTCAATATCAGATCAGTAGAAATTAGCTAAAATGATGACATGAAGAAAAGTTATTTCCCCTGAAGACAGATGATATTTGAAAAGAAAATATAGATAGCAAAGATAAGGATGCATGATATGTACTTCTAGGATTGACAGACAGACAGAAAAAAGAAGAGGAAAAAAAAGGAAGACTGGACTTTGGCAATATTTCATCTCTGCAGTAGAACATTTAATTAGATGAGTTTTTAGTTTGCAATAACGATCAAGAACAGCACAGTGTCCAGATTAGCAGGCATCAGTGCTGCTATAAATCATTTGAAAACAAGACAATTCTTCAAAGAAACACTAAACTTGTCAGTGGTCCACCTTTAAATAGCATTTACTATTCATTTTCATGCCCCAGGAAGAGCACTTAGAAGGAAGTATTTCTGCATGAAAAATCATATTTAAAATAATACATTCAAAAAAGAATTCAAGAAAAAATCGATAGCCACAGCATGTGAAGAAGCCAGACTGTAATGATCTCTTTTGTTCTGGAAGGAAATAGAAAAGGATTAGACAATTCTGTCATTTGTTTTGTTCATCTTGGCAACAGCAAACCCTGGCATTTAACCAGCAAAAGAGACTCATAAATTTGCAAGATTTTAAATAAAAAATGGGAACACATATGTCATGTATAGCTCGAAAGCAGCACAGAAAGTTTCATGAAACCTTTAGTATTATGTGAACCTGCTTTTGTAGGATCCTGAAAAAACAGAACTTATTTTAGTCATGGTTATTTGTACAGTTCCATTGATTTAATTGCAAAATTTTATTACAAAAAAATTAAAATGATATGACAGAGTCTCAAAGAGCCAGGGTCCACAAGGCAAGTGTAAATCACACATTCAGATGTGATCTGTGATGACAGGAGACAGCCCTCAAACCACAAAAATGCTGAAGGAAATAACATAGACAGTTTTCTTCCTGCCCTTTTGCATTCACTGAGAGGCCATTCGAAGAAATTTTGCATGAAAGTTCAAAACAGAATGGGTTACTTAATGATTCCTTTTCCTGACAAAACACAAAGGACAAAATGTATAATGATATCTCAAATGTCTTTCTTTGTGAGTACTGGTACATTTTGTAAGCTAGCACTATTTCTTAGGAACTTCTTACCTGGAATCAACTCCAAGAAATCAAAGAACAAGAGAAACTTGTGCCTTTGAGTGGATCATTTGGCCAGCATCAGTCTTTTTCCAATATGCTCTGGAGCCTTCAAGCACTTTGGAATGCTGCATCAATAGCATGTGAGGGACTGGATGTGTCAAACCTATTCCATCACACAGCTGTCGAACAGACCTCAGGCACTCTGTTCTTAGCTCTTGGATATTTATTAGCATGGAAAAGGACAAACTTGGCCTCTGTATAAGCAAGATTCTGCTTGCTATAATTTACAGATGAGCTTCATAACATTTACATTTTCAAAGCAGATACCAGTGTTGAGCAAATACCTGACCTTGAGCCCCATTAATTCATCATCTACCCGCTGGTTTCCACCAGCTCTCCTTTTTAGCCAGATGAATGTACTGCACAAAGTTATCTTCTCATTTTCAAAGGTCTCTAACTCCTGTTTCTATTTACGGACTAAGAGGAGATTTGATGGACTGTAAGACCTTTTCTTGTGAGGAACCAAGCTGTGCCCCTGTAGAAAGTCAACTCCTTTGACCAGCAGAGCAGCAAAGGCAAGGCTGATTATATGGAAATTTCCTCTTTTGAGGTAGTGAGAACCCATTTTGGAGCTTCTTACCCTGATGGCCTCTTTTGGGCAATGCTCATGTCCTCCAGCTGGAATGGAACTGTATCTATAGCCATGGATTGAGACATATGTCTCCATTTACTTTGTTTTCTGCTCCTTTAATCCACTGGGCAAAAATAAATACACCCCACAACCAGTCCCCAGCAGCTCTCAGGTGGCTGCAGCCATATGAGTCATGATAACTTGAACCTGTTGATCCTCCACCTTTGCTTACACACTTGCATAGACTCCAAAAAGCCTCACAGCCACAAATTGGAAGCTGAGAAAAGTACAGAAATTTTATTCTAATGGCTGTGAGATGGAAGCTCTTTCAGCAATGCCACTGTGAGGTCAGAGGAATTTTGTGCTCGCTTTGTGCAAACACAAATTACTACCTGTAGTGTTTGATGGGAGAGCATTTGGTTGGCAACTGACAAGTGTCTCATCTCTCCCTTTATTCTAGTTTGGGGTGGAATTTGTGAATGTTCTTTCAATTTCATATAGAATGTGCTGTGCCTGCCATAATAAAAATTTATAGGTAACTGATTACTGAGATTTTCTTCTCTCACAAATCGATATTATTATTCTTCACACATAAGTAAGCATACTCACTTGTGGCAGCATTTTATACAATGTTCATGATAACCACAAACCTGTAATTGTCCTTAATCATCTGTTGATTCAGAAAAATCATTTGCTACTGCATTGCTTCACCTAGCTCTCTGATGTTTTCTGCTGGCACATCTTGCTTCAGGTGTTTGAAGGGTTAGTGACTGAAGAAGTTTGTGTTCTGCCAAAGCTGCATGGGATGGTTGCTTGGTAACAATACTTGTGGCATAAAAAGCATTGCGTCAGGTATATGCCTGTTCCTACCTCTTTATAGGGGACAGGGAAGAATTATAGAGAAGATATATTTTATTTAAGGAGCCTAGGAGATCTAGAAGAATTGCTGTCTGAGAGACGAAGCTGAAAAGGGAATGCTGTGAAACCAATATATCATTGGAGACTGCCTTCAGTAAACCACTGCAGAATTAAATTAAATTCCATTGGAACTCTCTAGATAGCTGCCATGGTAAAATAACCCGCTTCCAGCTGCTTGCTGAATATCTCACCCCTGCAAGGCGGCCAGCTGCTTTGGGGAACCATTTGGGCAGAAGGTCCTCCACATTTTGGCCTCAGAAGGCCTTCCAAAAGATTTAAACTCCAAGCCAGACCACATGTTGCTGTCTGCAGCTGTGGCAGTCAGCCGGCACTGCACCAGCCTCCTCTCCAAGGGCAGACACAGCAGCACACAGCAGCCTGAGTGAGGCTTGTGAGAGTTTCTCCAAACTCCCACTGCTCCATGACCCACCCAGCTCTCTGTGCTGTGACCCACAGGCTGGCCAAAGCAGCACCTGCTGAAGAGATTAATCTTTATTAAAGTGCTCTCAGGGCTGGATGGGACCTCCATTATTTCCTTCTCATCTTCCCAGCTGTTTAGTAGTAGGCTTAATCCTGTGTCTGTGTGCTTGTTAAGCTAGCAAAGTTCAATTCTTTAGTAATTAATAAACACTAAACACTGCATAAGGGGCAGAAGTACGCAGACAGACTGAAGGGGTATTTTGCCTGCCAGACATCATAGGTTACTTCCATGGCTGTCAAAATGCAGTTTGGAAAACAGTGAGCATCTGTGAAGAATCTGTGAATACCTTTACAGCATGCCCAGTTCTACTTGTTTTGGATGTGCAGAGAGGTATGCTGGTCCCAAAGGGTAAAGATTACATGAGCTTGGAAGAAAATGTGTTGTGCTAAAGAACCACTAAACAACTGAGATGGGAAGAGACCTCCAGAAATTGTCTAGTCCAATCCCATCACTCAGAGTGTCAGCTAGAACACGTTGTCCAACGCATTGTCCAGTCCTTATTTCAGAGGGTCTCTAATCCATAGTTTTTACTCTTTTCAAGCCTCTCCTGGGTTCTCAGAAGTTCACCCTGACCTATAACATTTATGCCTCAGGTTTCAGCTTTTATGTTTTTCAGATTCTGTGCGGCTTTGGTGTGTAGTTCTGAGCTTCATATTGGGGAATGGTAAGCTCTCTTCACAGAGCAGGGAGACAAAACAATTCCTTCTCTAGCTGGGGGCCAAGGACAAATGATCCAAATTTCAGGCCCAAGAGCATAAACAATATGGACTGTGAAGAAAAAAAAAGAAGGATGGAATTTCATAAGCTAAAGCTCTAATTGGACATTAACTCCAATATGCAAATGGACCAGAACTTATCAAAGTGTGAGACTTTGTGGCCGGTTGTGCATTTTGTGTGACTATTTTGTGTTCATATTTGGTGTAGCCCTGGCTGGGCTCTTGTGCTGCCCAAAGTGTATCCCCTGAGGCCTTCTAATAAATCCCTACTTTATTCTTTAGCTCCATCTTGTTCTAGGTCAGCCTTCACAAGGCATCACATAAAGCCAGACTTGGCAATGTCAAAAGGAAGAGATAGGGTCTCCTAGCCAAACTCCCTGTTCATTACAGTCAGAGATGTTTCTCTATTAATTGTGGCATCAAGTCCAATAACCTCTGGTTGATTAGAGCAAATCTTTCAGGATGACATTTTAATCTTCACTCTAAAATTCCAAGTGACAGAGAAGCTAAAACACCCCTTGGACAAATTACTCTGATGATTAATTGTCCCTGCTATTAATAATAATTTTTAAAAGACAGTATTTGCATTTTTTCATGAATATGATAAGTGTGTCTGCTAGATTAAAAAGACTTCTATTGCTGGGATTTTTCCCTCAGATAGGTATTTATGCACCATGATATTTATACTTTTATATGCTCTTGGCTGATACATCCAGTAGCATAGTGTTCCATGCCATTTTAATAATCACTGTTTTGCTCTGCTACTATGGATTTGGTCAAACAGATTTGACATGATCCATCACGGTGTATTCTATAAAGAAATGAAAGGAAAGTAAAAAGTGCTGGTCAGCTACTCTGAAGAGAGGAAAAAGATCTAACCCTTGAAATGAAGTTTGTCACCAAATCTCCTGTCTTCTGCATTTTGTTGTCATTAAATGGAAACTTAATCCTGGGCACCAAATGATTTCAAAGAAAGAGCTGCTGAGCACTGGAGAGCCAGGAGATTGTGTAGTGCTTGTGTGCTCATCTTCGCTTGAATTGTTTCACTTTTTGTTACCAACCCAGTTTATTAATCCAGCATTACTCATGTTTTATACTTGCAGAACCTGAATGAAATGTGTCTGGGGATAAATGTATTCCCTCCAGAGAAAGGAGCCATGCAAGCAGAGCCAAGAATCCATCATTCCTTAGCACCTGCCACTCCCCTTTTTCCTAACTCCCTCCCTGTGCCAAAATACTTCAGTCACATCAAGAGAATCCTGCAAAAGTAGGCCCTGGATATATGTTAAAGTTGTGACAGCAGACTTCCTGACATGCCCTGCCCCTTCCTAAATCAGCTAACTGGTTCTATCAGTCCCAACAGCAGGCTGCAGATTTTTGGCACCAGTGTGAAGCCTGCTTTTAGAGAGCTAGGGGCTCTGTAGATTTACAGTAATTTATTACTTCTGGAAACAACACCAGATGTAGAGCACCAGCTATCTGAATTCTTCACAAATTAGCAACTTCCAAATAATGCTGAAATTGTGATAACCTCTCAAATTCCTTTCTTATTTAAATACAAGACCTACATGCATGTGTGCATATCTAAAATATGCCTATATTTTTCATCTGCACATACAAGCATTTTCATCAGTATTTTGGGCATATCTTACTATCATACTGCTCCCTTCTCTTTGTGTATTTTTCAGTATTTTGCCTTGCAACATTTATAAAGTAATCCAACCTTTCAAGGATAGAGCTCTTGGTTTAGCAGAGCTAAACTGACAGTAGCAGAGCTACTGAAAACCAAGAGCAGATGAGTCCATGCTGTTCACTGAGGCAGTGGCCCAGGACTAGAACAGGCCAAAGCTGGTTTAGAATCTCACCAGCCCCAGGAGAGTTTTGTGGCTGTACCTGCATCAGCTGCCTGGTGGGGAGGAGTTTCTGGCTTTTTGCTGTGTCCTACATGAAAACAAGTTGCCCACAAAGCCACGTGTGGCTCGTATAATTACTTACTCTTTCCAGCAAATAGAGCAGAAAAAAAAGATTTATCAACCAAGGCTGTGCTTTCCTTTGTTTTGGTTTTAGTTGGATAAATGAGCAAAGACAATAAACTACATCATCAATAGGTAGAATTTTCCATCCAGCAAAGCATATGGCAAAATCCAGCAAAGGTCCCCCAAAAGAGTCTTTGCCCTGGACAGCTGATAGTTGGATGAAATACTGTGAAAACTGACTGATGTTTTCACACTTTCTTATGGAACAATAAAATTTGAGACTCCTTTTCACTTCTTTCATCCTCCCATTTGAATTATTTCTGTTTAAGGTCAGGCTGACAACAAATTCCTATCACTTTCTCTTCTTTTTATCCCCCACCTGCTTCTAGTTTGTTGGTTTGTTGTGGTTTTTTTTTAATATTTGGGGTTTTCAATATTTCTATTTACAAACAGGAGAACTGAGCAATCCCAGAGGCTGTTTTGCTAGATCCTGGGTAGATACTTGAAAGTGACAGATCCTAACTCAAACTATCTATCAAAGATAAGATGGATAAAAGAATAGATAGAAATAAATCATTTCTTCCCCTGAGCCTTTTGTGTGCGTCTGCATATGTCTTTTGAGGTATAGACACTTAAGAAAACATAATGGCTTTCCTAAATCTGTGGAGGAAAAGTATTAGAGAACCATGGAGAGATTCAAGACCCACTGTCCTGCTCTCAGACTTTAATCACAAACCAGACTTTCCTTTCTTGGTACCTTTCCTTTCAGAAAGATCTTTAGTGATCAGGACAGAGGCACAGCTACCCAGTCATGCTTCTTGTCCTCAAGGCAGATAGATGTTGTTAAAATGGATACATATGAAATTTATGTTTGCCTTTGTTCTAAGAGTAATATGACAAGAGATTGGGTTAGACTTCTTCCTCAAAAAGAGCCTCAGGACTCAGATGCCATGGAGAGCTGTGAGACAGCAACAAAGAAATTCTGGAAAGGAAGCTATTAAAGCTAGAAGATTGTTCTGTTTTCCTGATGGTCTCTATCTGTGTTTATTAATGTGTTTTTTAAAGAGTGACTTCAAGGACCAAATTGTCCAGCAGGTTCAGATTCCTTTGGGGCTTTGCCACTTGGATATGAAGTTGAAGTTACCGCTCTCTCAGACTGACATAAAAAGAAGTGCAAAGAGAGACAGACAGCTTTTCCCACATTTGATTTCTTTGCAGTTTTTTTTTCCTGTTTTTTAATCCTTTTTCCCCCCCCCTCCATCGTAATCTGTTTATTTCAAGAACATTCTTAACAATGTAAGACTTGTCCTCAGGGTAGTTCTGAGGACTGTCTAGCCCAATAGTCTGTCTTTTCAACAGCAAATCCCTCAGCAGAATGGACAAGAAAGCCACTAAACCATTCTTTCTAATTTATGCTAGGATTTGGTCAATTACTGTAAAATAAAATTCACTCTCTTGTGAAAACTTTCTTTTCCCCTGTAGCTTGCAAATATTTTGAATCTCCCTTTAGCTTTTGGTTCCTGTTACAAAACCCTGAAGTAAGAAATTCCTATCAGTCTTCCTTCTCTTCTGCTGTATCCATTTCTCACATTTATAGCTTTTTGTTTATATATAAACCAGTCTAAACCTATTTGTACCAGTCAGGAATTTGTGTTCCACCTGAACACTGGGTATTTAAACAAAATTCTCGTACTAACATGGCAATTTTCTCTCATTTGTGGAGAAATTCATTTGTTCTCGCAATGCCATAGTTCAAAGCAGGTGGGAAACACCTCCTCTAGCCCATAAGAAAGCAACAAGGACACAGCATAAACAACTCATTATTTCTGATGTTCAGCATATCATTCACATCCCATTCAGTGAAACTGAAGAAAATATGAAGTTTTGAGGAATATAAACTAATGAGTCCTAAGCATTATTCTAAATGACTTAAAATGCAGATTTTAAATATCAAGTGGTGCCATTTTTATAAGGAAAAGTGGGGGGAGGAAAAATGCAGCAGCATTCCATACACCATCTGCGAAAGCCGTGCAATACAGGTGCATGATTTTGGGTCTCTCTTCCCCCATCCAACCTCTGCAAAGCAGTCTCTGGCAAGCCAGACCAGGCTGATAGGCAGTCTGGCACTAACAGGGACCTTGTTAGTTGCCATCACCCAGAGTCACTCTCTAGTTCTTAAGCCTAGACAAGGAGGAAAATAAGAATAGCATTAAAATATTTATTATTTCCCTCTCAGCAGCTCCCCGTAATTGCAACTGAGAACCACAGAACACAAAGATTGAAATACTGAGCAAAAGCAGCTGACTATAAATTTAGAAAACACATTTTCTTTCCCTGACAAAAGGAGATGAAACCAATGATAATGCTAACACCTTTACCTACAGAAAAACAAAGTAAGTTAGGAGCAGCAGTTCTCTGTGAGAATATTCTAAATTCATAAAATTTCTGTTTCATAAATAATAAGTAAATTTATTATTTCTTTCTAAATGGGGAATTGCTAAAGAGCAAATTTTAAGGAGCTCTACAGAAAGAAATTGGCATCATTATTCTTTCTTAAACAGATAGCACAGGTACTCAAGCCTTTAATTAATTATGGAGGATTTTAAGAATATTGTCCTCCATTAAGGAGCAAGTCAGGAACAGTTTCTTTTTAGGCAATTGCATTCATTTAAAGTGACTTTTAAAGGGTCTTTTTTCTAAAATTAAAAATTCCATTCAAAGGCATCATCAAAATTAATTCTGCAGTGATATAGAACCTGGCTAACAACCCAAGATTCATATTCATTCAGAAAATTGGTTTCTGCATAAAGTCATGGAGCTGTCCAGATTAAATAAAAAGAAATCAGTACACAAAATTTGCTATTACTGAATGAATTCATACATATTCATAGATATCTGTGTGTTTCAGACCTCCAAGTATACCATTCCACAGGCCCCTATACAGAATTCCTTTTTTACCTGTCCTGACTCAGGTGGAAATGAGTTTTAGCCTCTGCAATCCTGAATTAATTATTGGTAAATCACATCAAGGTTTATCTCTACTCACTCCACTTATGTGAGGGTAGAAGGTATTCCTGATAGCATCCCTCTGTCATTCACAAGGGATGAGGTAACAAAGCTTTTAATTTTTTCAGTCAAGCTTTTAAGAAATGGCAAAATAACACAGCAGGATTCTTACATAACATACCCCCTCAACACTCCTGGCTTAAACTAATATTTCCCCAAGTGATTACACCAAAGATTTCATTGTAAAAGATTAAGCTGCTACTCTTTCTTTCCCAATCTTGTTTTTTTTTTTCTCTCCTGAGAACATTTAGTGCTGCAAAGGCATTATTTCCTTTAGAAATGTAAAATCCCACAAGTGGGTGAGCATTCCTCCACCAGCATATGTAAGAGGGTGAAGATCTGAATAAATAAGTCCTTAATATTCAGGGTCAGGTTGGACAGGGCTCTGAGCAACCTAATCCAGTTGAATATGTCCCTGCTGATTGCAGGGGCTGGATTCAGGGGCCTTTAAAGGTCTTTTCCAGCTCACACCATTCTGTAATTCTATGATTGTGCAATACTGATTCCATTCTCTAATTAATTTAAGTAGGAGTGTCATAGCAATTTCTGAGGGAGAAAAATTCAATTATGGGTTAAAAGGAAGTGTATTTGAAGATATTACAAATCATGATGAACATGTCAGTCTAAAAATGAACCTATGGTGCTCTGGTTCTTCCTTTAAAAATACTGTTTATAACACCATTCTGCATAGCAGCAATTAGTAATTTGTTTGTATCCTTATCTTGCCTCACCTTTTCATCCAAAAGGCCATTAATTCAAGCAATTCTTCCCATTACCGTTTCAAATGGATTTGTAGTAGAAAAATGACAGCTGAAATTTTTGAATAAAACCAGAAATAAAAATCATTTAAGGCTTTATGAGATAAATACAGTGATATTCATCTCCACCCAGAAATTAAATGTACATCAATATAACCTGCAAGATCTTCCTTCAGAACAGCTTTCTGGTCAGTGAACACTTTGAATGATTCTAGCTTCATGTCCTGTTCAACCAATTTCTATGCACTTTGTGTGTTTTTAGAAAGTTCTAGTTTCAGCTCTTTCTTGGCAAAACTTTGCTCTTAAGGATGAGCAGATAATACAGGAGTAGATCTGCCCTTTATCTATATCAGCAATGCTCCAATAGCTCAATAGGCAGTATATCGATTTATGTGAGTTGGGCACGTCCTGTTAGTCCCTGAAATTGTCCTCTTTGTTTGATCTGAAGACAAACCAGAGTAATGTGCAGTAGATATGTCTGAAAGCTAAATTGTTCCCATTATCCTGCTATTCATCCCTTACCATGCCCTGTGCACTTTAGATTGTTTTCAGGTTCCATTAAGTCCAGCAAAACTTGTAATTAATGATTGATTCCCTTTGTGTTTTGGCACTGTACCTGTAGGGTTGCTGTCAAAGGAGTGTTGCTGTATTACACTTCTACTTATTTATTTACTTGTTTCATTCTCAGTGCTTTAATGAGCCTGCATTGCCTCCAGAAAACTGATGGCAAGACAGTAGGAAAAATGACAGCTTGGAGGGACACAGTTTCTGGTATTTTGTAGCCCAGCCTGCTGGTAATGCTCTGGAACTTGTGCATGTGCACACTCATGGAAAGAGCAGAGCATCTAACTAAAATTATAGCAGTTTTAGGAGCATTTCTTTTTTTGAGTGAATTAAACTGTTGCCATTTTTGAAAGCACAGAAGTATTTAAACTATTTTAGAAATCAAGGCCAGCTGCTTTCCCTACATATACACAGTAAGCAGTAAACACAACAATCCAGTTTCTCACAGATGTTAGGGAAGGTAATATATGCCCTTAGATAGTCTCTGGGACTGGGAGCAGCAGTTTATATTTTGTTTGCTCTCAGATTCAGTTTTCCAGACAGATTAAGTCAGCATTTATAGGGAATGTAGTCAAAGCCAGATCCTCAACAGCTTAAAGGGTTCCTTTGCCTCAGTTGCTGGTATATCTGTCTGTAAAGTCTTATTAATCCTTGTCTTTCCACAATTATGCAACTGGAATTTTATTTCCAGGAATGTCCAAAATGTAAGATGATGAGAGAATTTTGCAAAACACGTTTTCCCCAACAGCATTTTCAGGATATGTCTTAAGAGTTTTAAAATATTCCTTGAGTGCTTAATTTATTTAGCATGCCTGTTGAGAAATTACATACTCACTCTGAGTAATTTTACACAAGTACATGTTTTAAGGAATTTAAATATTGGCTAATTTTATATTGAAGCTAAGTGTAACACATTGCTTCTACTTGAAGCATGTTGGATTGAAAAGCACAGTCCAAATGACAGTGTTGCAGAATTAATATTTTCTTAACATTTGATAAAATCCTAACATACATTTCTACAGTATCATTCCTGCATGACAGTCTGACATTTGCAATTGAAAAAGAAGCTCATGAAAAATTATTAGTGCAAATGTGAAAACACAAATGGTAGCTCAGATGTATCTGCAGCCCACACAGTGATCTTAAATGTCCTTTTGTCAAAGAACAGTCTCTGCAGATCAACCACTACATAAATAGTATCTAAATATTTTGTTTTATTTAAGGCAATAAAAACACACAGGGTCACCATGAGGAGATGTAGGTTGGTGCAATGTCCCAGCCCACTGATGAAGCCAAGGAAAGAACAGTCAGCTTAGCCTGATGTGAACTCCTGAAGCACCCACATGCTCAGGAAGGAGCTGCAGCTCCACTTGCTTGAGCAAATGGAAAGAATTTCCTGAGCTTTTTAGGGAGTTAAGGGCTTTAGAGATTCCCTCACCTTTTCTGTGTAGCAGAATGGAACACCACTCCCGTTTTTTCCCGCCCCAGCTTTGTAGTCACCTTTAGGAATAGCATAACTGCAGCCACCACAAAAGACATCAAATAAATAAAGAAGTGGAGGTGGGTGGCAGTTTGAATGGGACCTGGTTCTCTGCTCATGACCTTGACCTCTCCAGATCGTGACAATTTGAGTACAGAGAAGTCTGAATTCTTAGCCTATTCTATAGGAGGAAAATTCTCCAGCAGAGTAACTACCATCATTAGTTCAAACTCATAATTTCTATTTCTCTGCATGAAGATTACCTGTCAAGGGAATAATAAGGCCCTTCTTTGTTCTTCTAGCAGTATAAAGTGTTGCTAAGATTTTAGGGGAAAGTTGAACAAGTTCACCTTATTTAAACTTCTGTCTGCTTAAATTCTGAGAAGCACTTACATTTCTAAAATGGCATTCAATGGATAAAAGGCAAGAAGATTGGAGGAGTGAAGTGTTTCTGTCTTTACCTCTAAAGTGCCAGCTATTTCTCAGATTGCATGCTATCTGCAGAACCTGGGGAATCATAACCTCGAGTCCCCAGATGCTCACCCCTGGATTGCAAAGACTTGGTTTGTAGCAGAGTACCTAGAGGAATCTAGCCAAAACCCAGACTTAATTTAGATTATATCATTGATGAGATTTAAAACTGTTTTCCACTGGGCTAGCAAAGCAGCACACAAGCAGTTCCCCAAATAACGTGCCAGGACTGAACACAGAACACAAATCAAAGGTCCAACAGTCTTCAGAGCATTCACCCTCCAGAATGGTCTCACTCCTTGGTTATGCCAAACAAATCTGCCACCAAATTCCTGAATGCTGTGCTTTGATCCTTCTGTTTAGAAATTCAGTGTGATGTTTCTGAGCTTATAATGGAGAAGCCAGGAAGGAACAGGAAAATGCTGACAGCTCCCTCAGTTGGAGCAGTTGTTGTCTGTGAAGCTGTGCTATTCAGCATGGCAGTGCAGGTGCGTGTGAACACTTCCATATTCATAACAGAGAGGGAGAAAACAGTGATTTCCTAAGAGACAGGAGTTAAACCTCTACACTTACATGATCTTAATGGAAAGATATGCATTGAATCAAATTGACTGAGCCTTAACTCATTCATGGCCTTAACTGTTCAGCAGGGAATCAGGAAATCTAAAAAACCCCCCACTTAATAATTCATTAGCACTCATAGTGGAAAGAGGTGCAAGGGCCAATGTTCATACCTAACCAGGACATGCTCCAAGTTTTTTATTGTTTCCTTGGCTACTCTATGATTCTCATTTCTATGGAGTTCCTTAATGGAATAGTCCTCACTGTGATCAAGGCTGTTCATTATTAATGGTGTGATTGCTTCTTTAGTCCTCTCGTTTGTTCAAATGGTTCTAAATACTAATCATGGAAGATGTAGTTGCTCAAGTTCTTATCTCACTAAAAGTGTCATAAACAGAAATATTGAGTCAAAGGAATTATTTCAAATTTATAAAGACCCAAAATAAAGTTCTGACAAAATATAGCAAAGGTAACCAAACATAAAATTCAGTGCTGCATCCTCATGAACACACAGCAAGCTACAAAGATCGGTGGACCTTCTTGAAAAAAGAATAAATGAGTGGGTAACTAATGCAGAAACAAAACAAAATGAAAGCAACCTTTATCAAAAATATTTTAAAAGTGCTGAACTGCCCAGCGCATAAAAAAGACCACTGCACACTGACAATATCATTGCTTCAAATGAAAAAAAACATGAAATCAAAGCCCTCTGTTAAAAAAGGGCTAAATAGTAAACAAATCCGAGTCCAGCCAAAAGAGGTCATGGTACTGAACAGATCTCGGGAAGTAGGTAGGCTCTGAAGGTCAGGAAACACATCAATAAATTTAAATATTATTTTGAAAATATTAATTTCTAAATTGATAATTTAACTCTGTTTTAGTAACCTTTTCTAGCCTGCACTTCCACCCAAATTTAACCCACTGTGTATTATCTGAATTTTGGGACATCACCTACATACCTCTGTGCATAAAAAGCAGTAGCAGGTCGATGTGAACTGTTCTGATAAGTGTGACATTCTTGGGAAAAGAAATCACACAAGAGCAAATAGCAGCCTAAAATGCCTTCCTTTCCTTGACTTGGAACTGTCAAGGGAGGAGTTTTATCTGTAGACGCATAAAAGAAGGTCTGCAAAGGGCTGCTCTCCCTGTACTGGTTAGATTGGTAACCAGCTTTCCAAGATGATGATCCTGACCCTCTGTGTCACTCAGCACTGACTGAAAAGACAGCAACTAAGTCACAAACCTGCCAGAGAACTTCTTTGGATCCCTGTAGGAGGTTCTCAAAGCCAATCAAGACCCTGAAGAGGTGCCCTTGCTTGCTGGGCTGCACTTCAGAGGTTAATATGGTTGATGTGCCTTCCTGGCTGTTAGAAATGTTTGACTGCTCTTGCTTGCAGACAGTGCAGAAAGTAAGGACTCTCCTTTGGCTCCTGCAGATTGTCTCAGTGTGAGCAATTTTTCTGCCACAAAGATCACCTTGCTGTGATGAACTTTTAAATCTCCTGCATTTAGGTGTCTTCTGGGAAATCTCCAGATGATTAGTTATCCTGACATTCCAGGTTTTTTGTTTCACCACAATCATTCACAGCGAAGTCAAAGATCAGGTCCCTGACTACCTAACAATGCTCTCTGTGGTTTTTGTGTTCAGAATTTGTTTCTTCACAATTTTTTCTGAAATTTTTAGAAAGTACTCTTTTTAATTCAATGAAAAATATTTGCTTGTTTATAAAATCTACTTATAACCCAAGATTTAAAATTTTCCAGTTTTGAAGAAATTAAATAGTAGAAGACTCTTCTTTATTAAAAGTCAGTCTGACATGTTATGCCTGTTCAGGACTGTTAGGAAGGCTTAACACCATCCAAAATTCATTTAATTTCTGTGTTTAATGCCCTATACAAGTTCTTAGGTCTGTCTTTTCCCATCTCTGATAATACATTATATTCTATTCTTTCCTATACAGCAAAATACAGATTACGCTGCAGTTCTTTCATTACAAATCTAACAGGAACATTTTTTAAAGCTGTCACTTTGTTAATAATTTTACAGAATCTATAACAACAGAGTGAATATTTTTTGTTTCAGTTGATTGTGACAGACATTTTGAATTACCATTTATGTATAATCTGTTCATCAGCAATATCACAGCAATGTCAAATCAAATGATTTCATGTAACAGATTATCTAAAACCTGCACCTGGGGTTTTGGGCAAATCTGTACTGACCACTCATAACTTGTAGAAAGCCTTAGATGCAGAAAAGTTCCCAACTCATCTTTTTCCTGTCATCATGCATGGACTGAGCATAATTATTTGTTACTTCCAGTTAAAAGGATTTAGCCCAGATATGCAATTGCATCCTGCAGTTGCCAAAATGTCTGAAGCAGAATGCAGCCATGCTGGGTCTTCATACAAAAATTATATAATCAGGCTAAATCCATTTTTGCCAGCTCTACTTTTGTTTCCAAATACTTTCTATTGAAGCTCTCAATGTGCCACCATGCCCAATCTGTTATAGTCCCTTTTCCCATTTTTGGTCACAAGCAAACTGATACATAACATGGGTTGACACTGACTGAGTACCAGCTGCCCACCAGAGCTGCTCTATCACTCCCTTTCCTCTGCCGAAGACATGAGGGAGAAATATCCAAGTTTACCCTGCATTTTCTCCCATTGGTTCAGTGTATGTTGCCCTGTAATTTCCTGCCAAATGCTGCAAGTGTTGGCAAATTCTGGCAACCTCACTGTCACTCTTAAAACGGCCACATCTCTTTCATTATTGCCAAATCTGTACTTGAGGAGCTACAGAATGTGATGCTTCATATGAGTAACCAGAAACAGTCTTTGTAGAAATCCTGCAGAATGGAGTAATCATGTCTGGTGCGGAAGATCAGCAGTGGAAAGCTGATGCTGTTTAATGGATTCATAGGTAGATGGATTTTGTAATTTTATTTAGCAGACATAGCATTCAGATGGACCTAAGTTTGGGGCAAAATTTTTACATTTGTATAAAATTTGTACAAGGATTTTTATCACTGCCCTTGGACAGGCAGTCCCAGTCCCAAATCAGAAGTTCCAGGTCACCAAGGTCCCTGCTGAGCTCCTTGGAGCTGGTCTCAAAGCAACTTGCAGTCCCTGTTCCTGGCATTAGCACACTCAACTGCCTTTCAGAAATGTGAGGACAGGCTTAGATTATTACTACCATGCTTGATTACTCTTACATATTTATAACTGATTTATTCACTTCAGTATACTCCTCTCTGTTCCCTAACTGAAGTATGTGGTATTCACATTCTCTGGAAAAATCCCTTTGCCCGGGATTTTCTCCTGGGAAGCTGAGAAGCCTCAGAGAAAAAGGAAAACAGTTTTATCTCATTTGCTTCTCCTGTGTTGCGCTCACATGTGGAATGTGTTTGGAGATTGTTTACCCACAGGTGATTGTTTCATTGGATTCTGGTGGGAGTTGTTTTCACTCATTGACCAATCAGTGCCAAGCTGTGTCAGGACTCTGGAAAGAGTCACGAGTTTTCATTATTATCCTGTTAGCATTCTGTAAGTATCTTTTCTGTATTCTTTAGTATAGCTTAGTATAGTATCCTTTAATATAACATAGTATCATAAAATAATGAATTTGCCTTCTGAGAACTTGGAGTCAGATTCATCATTCCTTCCTTCATCGGGGCACCCTGCAAACACAATCAAAGTATTTTAAGTCTTCTCTTTTCTCATTGAACCACCAATGACTGGTGGTTCAATTGTTTTGCTAAACTGCCATTAAGGTCAGCAGCCAGGGAGCTCATGAAACCACCATGTTGCCACTCTCCTCTAGTATTTATTCCAGCTGCAAAATCCCTTAAATTATTTCTTTGTTGTGCCAAAAATGGGCAAGGAAATAATTTGCCACACCAGAGTGAAAAAGATGGTTTAATTGGGGTTTAAGAAGCCTTCTAAAGCTGCTCACTTTCTTTTCCTCTCCTTGTCAATAACACTTTGCAAATGGAGACAGATCTACAAAGAGTCCTGATCGTTGCAAGGCTCAGTACACGATCACTGTCCTTATTCCAGGACTTGGCCTACAGTGAAGGATCAACAATCCTCACTTATTTGTTCCACCTTAACAAAAAAAGGGAATCAACTGCAATAAGTAAAATTTAATTATACAAATTATTCCTTTACAATGATTGTAAGGAAAATGTTTATTTTCCATTTTGTGGTGCAGATCTTCTGTGAAAAAACAGGCACTAAAAGAAATTTAAATTTTTAAGTGCTGCATATCTAGGAGAGTTTTGTTTTCTTCACATTTCTGAAGTAGAAATGTTAGGCTCCTGTATATGTCCACACTTATGAAGGTATTGGAGGAATGCAATATTAATAGAGCTGGAAGTCTCTAGATGAAGCAAGAAAAAGTTTCAAGAGCAGAAGCCTTGAAAACTTTATTGTCCTGACTTTGGGAAAAATTAACCTCCTAGGAGCACTGCCTGGCTCAGAATGTGCTCTTACATCTATAATATGGTTTTACCTATGCAGGTGGACACCATTCTTCTCTCTTCTTTTCTGCTGCCTGATGTGGGTGGCATCCACCTGATCATAAGGAATAACAAGTAGCACATCTAGAAGGGCACATTTCATTTCTCACTCTTTTAAGCATAGCACTTTGTTCCTGTATCAAATAGAATAATGAATTCTGGAGCTCATGTAGAAAATCTTGCTACTGCCTGTAAAAGGAAAATCTCATTCTATCTTGCCTGTGTACATAATAATCTTGTTGCCTCATCAACCCAGAGCCAGTAGCAGGAATTTGACTACAATTCTTAGCAGCAGAAAGGACAGGTGAGCTTTGAAAGAACTTGCTGCACTAGTTTGAGGCATGACAATGCTTAAATATTTAATTCAGTCTCTTCTCTTTGAGTTACTGCTTTCTAGCCCTCCAGGAAAAAATGGCAGGGGGCTGGCCATGATTCATATTCTTCCAGACATTGTTTAGCATCAGCACTGAGGGTGGGTTTGCACTGTGCCCCCAGACTGGGAAACAAAGGCTGTGAGCACACAAGAGCAGGGTGACCTTGCTCTGCACAAGGAAAAGGCTGCATTAAGTTGCTTTGCTGCTGTGTTTTAAAGTTTCATGTAGGAAATATGCAAAAATGTGTGTATATTATAGATTCTGATTCTGAGCCTAAAATATTAGCTTCTGGAGAACAAGATTTTGTTTTTTCTTTTTTCTTTTTTTCTTTTTTCTTTTTTATTTTTTCTTTTTTAATTAGAGGTACGGACCTACTGGTCTGCAGAACCCTGACTCTAGATCAGGAAAGAAAATTTCAGGAGAGAGAGGTCCTTTGGCAGCTATTAGCACAATTAATTGGTTGTAAATCAGGAAGGTTGTTAGAAGCTGGTGGACAGAGAAGGATCTTGCAGTCTTTTTCTGAAGGAAGTGCAAAGAACTCTCTGTGTTTCTTGCACTCTTTCCAAAACACTGTTCAGCGTCCGAAGGTAGATAAGGAGCTGGATGGACGCTGGCATTAAACAGTTTGACAGCACTGTGACTGCACTCCTTTGTTATCCTTATCATGCCTGTGCTGGCATCATTAACCTAATATGAATATGTACAAAAGAATGTGGGACTTAGGGCTTTTCTCCTGCTGGAATATTTGCGGTGATCTGTGGCAGTAAAGACATACAATCTTACACCATAGTCAAATATAATTCAGACATAGCAAGGATTACAAATGCCTAGTAGCTGCTCTGGAGGCATAAAAATCCTCAGTGGGCTCAAATCCACTGAATCATTGAAGAGTGTGGGTTGAAAGGGGCCTGAAAGATCACCTGGTTCCAATCCCCCTGCCATGGGGAAGGATGCCAACCTTCCACCAGAAGAGGTTGCTCAGAGCCCCATCCAGCCTGGCCTGGAACACTTCCAGGAGTGGGACATCCAAAACTCTCTGGGCAACCTGTTCCAGTGCTTCACCATCCTCACAGTAAAGAATTCATTCCCTCTTCTCCAGAGCCGGGAAAAAGCATAAGCTTTTCTAGGACCAATGTTATTTTAATTCTGTTCTAGAAATTAGGAAACAGGACAAGTTTCCCATGTAAGTGTTAGATAAAATTGAAAATACGTGCTTATTGGGATATATCTGATTTGAAATCTAATGTTTCTGACCAGTGAAAATTTCCTAAAAATCTTTCTTCCATAAACTGTTATTTTAAGACAAGCTCTAAATAGAATTATAAAATATGAGATTAAAAAAAAAAAAAGTGTATGAGTAATAAACATGCTCCTTCACTACTCAAGAACTCAAGGCATGTATTTTGTTGAGGTGAATGTGAGCACAAATCTGGTGTTACAAAAGTTCTATCTCAACGCTGGAAAATAAAAGGTGTCAAACAACACATAGTTAATTTGCCATAGCTTGGTGATTGTCCTGCTTTATGCTTATTATAAAAACTGAGCCATTAAATCTCTAAATCTCCTGAATACAGAATGGATAAAGCAGTGCAAAGACCACAGTTCTGCAGATGGCTTTGTGCTGACAATCTTCTGTAGCTACACAGAGACCCAGCAACAGAGCTCGCATAGAGAAAAATTTGCAGACTAAAATTTTTTCCTCTTTCACCAACATATTTTGTTGAAGAATTAAGATTAAAAGAAAATTTAACCTTATAATGAATGCTGTTTGCAAGTTCTGTATTTCCTTGAGAAGCCCATTCTGTTGGGGCATCTATCAAAGCTTGTTCCCCTTCAAAAACATCTTTTAATGTAGCTGGCCATTACAGTTTCTTCTGCATTCCCACTTTTTTTTTCATTTATCTAAGCAGGTGTGGCATCTTGGTATAAAACTCCACGTAAGAGCATTCAGAGCTGTGTTTGGATGAGGGCATACATATTTAAGTAGTAATGGATGGCATATACATTTAATATATAATGGATGACATGATATATATTATATATATTTATATATATGTTGTGTTTGTAAAAAATGGATAAAAGTCTTCTCTTTTGGTATTTTATTGTGTGGCTGCAGTAGATGCTATTATGCAAAACAACGATTCCTCCAGCCATCATTAACATTTTATTTTTCAAGTGAAAATAATTAAGTTCCTTGTAGTTATTAATATTTTAACATTATAAATGTGTATTAAAACAATCAAAAGCTATGTTGTTTGGTTATTTTTGAAAGAAATGCAGACCAAATTAGTCCTGGGCAAAGAGTGTAAAATAATTTCTAAGATTAATTTGCTCTACAATGCTTATAATCAGGAACCTCTTTGTGTTTGACTTTTACAACAAACATCCTTTTGGCAGAAATATATAAAACACTGAACTTTAAGTGACCACTGGAGAATATTTGTGGAAAACAAACTGAATTTATAAACATAAATATTGCATTCCCATCCTCAGTTAATCAGCATACGAAGCTTCCCATCTGATCTGAATACACATTTTAAATCAACCAACACAACACAGATTTCAGCTTTTGAATGCTCACAATAAACTGCTTCTGCATGGTTTATGGACCAAGAAATACTAATGAAAATTAATAAGATATCTAAAGTATACGGATTTTGGGTTGTTCGGGCGCTGACTGTATTACAAGTAGTAGAACACATAAGAAGAGTGGTGCAGCATGAAACCATTGGTGTTGAGAGCCTGATGCCCTTGTCACATTTTTAATGAAGTTTAAGGTGGTTCCCTGCTGAATGAATGAATGAATGAATGAATGAATGAATGAATGAATGATGAATAATCAATAGTGGATATAGGATGTTAGGCACACTCCTGGATCTCTCCTTCAAGTTTCTTTCCCTTAGAAAGGAATCCAATTCCTAACTCTCAGAGCACCCCAAGATGTAAAGCACAGAGCAGGGGAACAGCTGGACTGGCATAGGTGATCTGAAACACAACCAGGGCTGCAGGTGTGTCTTGTGTGTCCAGTGCTTGCTGTCAGAATTTATACTGCAAGGTGCTTCCATGCACTATGGAAAAAATCACTCAGTGTTTCTATTCAGCGCTTATATTTCTGAGGCAGTCCTAAGTATTATTGTAAGAGCCAAAAATGCCTGCACATAAACATAAAATACTATACACACATGGATGTTCCAAAGAGCATAACCATGTATATGTGTTTCTTTTTGGGTCACAGTCTTCAAACATAGCACATAATTTTATGAAACACATTTAAATTACTTTGTGATAAAGGTTTTTTTTCCTCACCAATCAATCCAGAGCACAGACTAACTTCCTTTAACGAGAAATGATGTGTTATTTTAATTCACAGTATGTACTTTTCTGACATGGAAGAGAGATAATATAATAAATTTTCTTCTACTATGATCTTTAAAGTCAATACCTAAATCACCAGGGTTACACATTTGAAACAGTAAAAGCCTTGAATTATGTCACACAGCAAGACAGGACTGTCTAAACTTTTAGAGTTAGCAGTATGGTAGATTAGTTTTCTACCTTTTCACCTCTACAGAAGCAGCCCCACATGCTGGTGACAATTTAGCTCAGAAATAAAATGAGTTTGCAATTTTCCTGCTTGTACCCAGTGGTTAGTCCCAAAGAACTGGTGCCTGGTTCTGGATGATTACCAGGGCTAGTTTAATAGAAACTTATCACTATCATAGCAGGGGGAGTGGCATATTAATGAAACATCAAATATCAATACTCCTCGTCCCTTGGTCTCAAAAATAGTGTGCTGGAGATTAGCCTCAGCATGGCCATCTTCCAAGGAGTTATGCCCAGTGAAGAATTAGCATGCAGATGGAATTTCCTTCTTCTCCAGCAGATCAAATTTGAGTTGCCCACTGGGAAAGCCATGAGAAAATTTGCTGTCTTGGTGTACGTAACCTGTAGATAAACAGCAGTTTTAGCATTTCACAAGGGCTAAAAAAAAAGGTTAAAAATGTGTAAAAATATCTTTGGAAGAAATTCTTTGATTGATTTTTCTTTCAGTGCAGATGCAGATGAACAGACCTCCATTTTCTAGGTTTAATCCAGACATAATAGATGATAGACACACATTTCCATGTAAGCATAGAAGCCCTTCGTGAGCAAAAATTAAGTGTTCATGGAACACTTTGTGTGTACAAAAGCTGTGGGCTCATGTTACTAAGTATAACTCAAAAAGCATCCATTTCATAAGCTACAGATACATAACCTAAGTTTGGATACTTGTGTGGCAAAAAAAAAAAACCCAACACAAAACCCCAAGAAATACAACTTCCCTTTTTATTTATGGAGCAAAATGGAGCTCTTATGTAACAAAGAAAAATATCAAAATATTTCATGCCTTAAATTTGTTACATTTACCTGTTTCTTGTTGCATGACCTTGTGAAAGTCTTCTAAGTGACACAAGTTGATTCTTGAATTTTATTTTAAAAAGTTCATTTGAATCTGCTTTTTTTTTTTTCATGAAAGCCAACATAATCAAATTGTTTTATCCAGATGTACACACCAGTTCTCTTTTTATAATGATGTGATAGCTGCATTTGTTAGGGTTGTACTGGCATAAAAGTTGGATAGAGCTAGTGAGGAATCAGGACCCTTTTCTCCTCATATACAGATCAGTTTCTGCTGTAAACAAAACCTGTGTGTTTTCAACTTTACATATTTTAAATTAGCAGTACAAAAAAGGGAATGATGTCTGTTACCAAGACCTACACTCACTATTCATTATATCCAGAAAGAGAGGACAGGCTCAGTTCATTACAAAGTTGTTAAATTTTTTATTAGACCCTGGCTAGTTAATCCATTAAATGGAATATACTTCTTTTCCTCAAAGTTTAATAGCTTGCTTACATCATGCTGTGAAGCACATAAGAATGTGCACAAGAGACAGCTCAAGTTTTGAAAAGTTTTATCTTTTCGTAGAGTTGCTTATCATATGAAACAGATGTAAATATATAGTAGCCTTGTTTAAGACACAGGAGAGTTTTTAATGAATATTTTGCATCATGTTTAGTGTCTTTTATACATTATTTTGATCTATGATTTGTTCTGAGTGCCCTCTACTGAAAAGTGAGACGAAGTGCTTAATTATTTAGCACCCAAAGATGTAATGCTAACAAAAAGCAGTACAGAGTTGTACATAAAAGACACATGTATTGATGCCTGAAAGGCTTTAGAGCAAATTTACTGCTTCAGAGATAAATGCATTATGTGAATGTGTTTATATGTATATTAAAATATGGTGTATTTGCGCCTTCTGCTTTCAACTCTCTGAACACATTTTTTATTATTATCTAAGATTGTATAACAGCAGGAATCCAGTGCATTTGTTGAGTAACAGGTATCTCTTGAGAGTTTGCACCAAAACCCCTGGAACTTAACAAGAATCTGCTCATTAGTTCAAGTGGATTGGCCCTGAGTGGGTACTGTATAATATTAATCAGGTGCAGAAACAACTTCAGGACTGGTCTGCTACTGTAGGACAGCTATAAATTAGAGGAAGCAAAAGCAGCAGGGAGCTGAAGTTTGGACACAAAGAAACCAGCTTTAGATGCATATATGTATTTTATGCACATACATATATATAAATATGCAAATCTCTGTCTCTCTAAACAGCTAAAATGAAATGCTCATCTTGAATGCTAATTGAATCCTTACTGTTCAACAAGCTTGCAATCCCCCATGAATTATCATGGCTTTGCTCCATAGAGATTATACAAAACTCATACTTTAAAGCGCTGCATTATTACATTTTTTTAGTCTTTTATATCCTATTGGCATATATTTTTAAAAAACAGAGTCCTCTTTGATTACTCCCAGCCAAAGGACATACAGATTTTTTGTTGAAGTAAAAAAATATTAATAATTTTTAAAAATTTCATTATTTTCTGGTTGATAAAACCAGTTAAATATGATGCTTCCTCATGATATTGGTTAGTAAATGTGGGTAAGGGTATCTGGTACTGCCAACCCAAGTGTATGAGCCGAAGATCCCCTGCCAATAAAGCTCTCTCCATCCCACTGTAATAAATATGATGTGTCACCTGCTCCTGAATCACAGCTCAGCGCTTCTAAGCTTTACTGGCCACCTTCACCAATTGTCTCTGGACTCAATGCACTGCTCACTAACATTTGGGTGTCAGTCTCACCTCCTGTTCCAGCCTGCTTTTCTTCTTCATATCATCTCTAAGCTTTTAAGCAAAGTTTTCTGCTTTTTGGGGGGATTTTTTGCTAGTCAGAGCAGGCATAACTTTAAACATTCACTTATCTTTTATTTCCCCAGTTTATTTATACTTTCTTTGATTTTAACTTCTCCAGTATGTTTCCTTAGTTCCTCTGACATGGAAGAGAGATAATATAATAAATTTTATATCTAATATAATATAATAAACAGCAAGAAATTAATTTCTTGCTATTAATTCTCACTTAAGTGGCTGACTGCAACTCATATCAGGTCAGTCTTTTTTCTGTTTCAGACTCTATCTTCTTTAGATTTTTTTCATAAATATCATATAAATATTGTGCACGGCAACTTTTTCTAATTTTTTTTACTGGATCTCTTAAATATCAGTCTCCCTTATGTCCTCATGATCCTTCTTCCACAAAAACTGCTTTCACCATCACTGCCATAAAATATTGTTATAAAATGATTAGTTCACTAGCTCCCAGCCTTACTGTTCTCTCTAATGAGTCCAGATTACCTTCAGACTTAGAAATTATAGAATGTTATTTTGCTGATGATGTTGAAAAAAATGCTACAAATATAGTTTTTATTTAGGTTTGTTCCTCACACAGAATTTGTATAACACATACACAAGTGAATTTGCAAGTGTGCAGAAGCACACATTCACTTTATTCTTTTATTAAGGATGTTCCAATCCAGACCAGTTTGAGTTCATTTTTTGAAGAGATTTACCACTTCTTAGAGGGCAAACCTGTGTTCATTGTAAGTAATTCCACACACCCACACAGCAATATCAGCTGGATCCATGGATGTTTCATGACTCACGTTCTCATGTAGGATACCAGTGGAAGGGTTCTGGCTTCCCACAAGATGAGTAGCTGAAGGAGAAGGTTCTACAAGAAGACTCCACAACTATTTTGGACTATGGCTTCCATCACAGATGATGTTCATCATGAAAACATCCAAAAACTCCCATGAGATCAGTCTGTGTGAGAACTGGAATTCTGGGGAAATTCCTTTCCCCAGAACTTCTTACTTCCATAGTTTCACAGAATAATTCAACATCTGGATGCTTGCTGTGGGTGCCACTGTCTTAGAAAAATTCTAAATCTCAGGGTTGGACTTACTGCCCTGTACTGCAACTCCTGTTCCTGTTTGAGCTGGCCATCCCTCCCCTGTCACTCACATATTTTCTGAAAAATCCCTTCGTCAGGATTTTTCTCCTGAGAAGCTGAGAGGCCTCAGAAACAAAATGTAAACAATAATTGTCTGATTGTTTGGAATGTGGTTTGGAAGTTGCTTACCAACAGGTGCATCTTTCATTGGTCCCATGTGAATTGTTTTTACTTAATGACCAGTCATGGTCCAGCTGTGTCTGGACTCTGGTCAGTCATGGGTTTTTTATTATCATTCCTTTCTAGCCTTCTGATGACTCCTTTCTCTTTCTTTAGTATAGTTTTAGTATAGCATTTTTAATATAATATACTATCATAAAGTAATAAAGCAGCCTTCTGAAACATGGAGTCAAGATTCTCATCTCTTCCCTCATCCTGGGGACCCTCAAACACTCCCCAGTCAAGGGAGAATAGGAATGCCAAAAGAAAAATTTATCTCATCTGAAGGTAGCAAATAAGAGGGCTCAGATAATTCACAGTACAGTGCCCACTTCTGTCCATAAGCTATGAGCAGATGACAGATAATACATCTACCCTGTAAATAGCTAAATGCAGGAAAGACAAAGAAATTCTTCTGCACTCTTCTTTTATAGGCTAAGGCCTGACTTTTAGCTGATTTTAAGCTGATGGACAGGCACAATGGGTTCACTATCTCTTAGTGTATATTAGAAAAACATTTTAGGCTGCACTGAAATAGAGCAAAATATGAAATCTTCATCAAAATATGAATATATTACCAGTCTCACAGCTAGACCTACAAGTGGCTTCTTTGTGAGTTCTTTCCATTAAATCGAATGATAATTTGATATGGAGGAGAATGCAGCCATATATTTATCCTTTTTGGGCAGAAGAAATTGCTGTCTACAGTGTCTGACTCAGAATTTATGCAAAAGCTTTTAAGTTTACCAAAAAAAAAAAAAGCTTCTTTTATGTTTTTCTGCTTTTACTTTATAACCTGAATTTTTAAAGTTCATCTCCTAGTTTTCTCCCTAAGTGCATCATTCACAGTTAGGAACATGAAACACTCCATGTTCACAGTTATTTGGCAGTGATTCTCCCCTAAAACTGTGTCTTGATTTCTGAATTTTACAGTAAATGGAAGATGCTGTAATTGCAGTAGGCCAGAATTTTGCTCTCAGGTAATAAATGACTTTATCAAAGCATCACTATATTATTTTATCATTACATTTGCTGCCTTTGACTATATGCATTGTAAACCATTCGGGAAAAACATTTTTAATAGAAAAAGCACCTGTGAGAACTAATTCTGAAAAACAAATACAGCATTTTGCAGGTATAGATTTTCTTTTGAAATGGTAAAGCATCCTCTACAGTGCTATCATGTTCCTTCTCACATAGTCATTTCTGGAATTAAAGAAACACTACAACACTTCCCTGTAAGGACACAGAGAGCAGCTATCAGGAGAACCTTCCCAGGAAAGTTAGTGAATCACGTGTTTTAGAGACTCAGATGTCCTACTAAGAATGGTTGAAACTGCTTCCACCTCTTTCACGTTGTGCCTCACCAGAATTTATTTATTTTATTGTTCATATACATACACCATGATTATGTGACAAGTTAGAGACCCATTATATTAAATGTTGATGAAACATTCATGATTCAGCCACATTTGAGACATGATTTTTATATGTTTAAATTATTCCTGTGGGTAAACTTCCATATATCCTTACTCTTTCCAACATCCCCATATGCATCCCAGGACTCTTACCAATGTGGTAGGGCAATCTGACAGCATATTCAAACAAGCTGAAAAATATTTTCTTTCCATAAACACCAAAAAAAAAAAAAGTGTTTAAAATAAAATACCCCTAATACAGCCTTCACAGTTATTAATTGCTGTGACCTTTAGGCAGGTTCTGCTGCTGTCAATCTCCCCAGGGCTCACACACCAGATCAAGAAATTTGTAAATATTGTACTTTGTGATATGATTACTAACTCGAGATGGGTAACCAGACTTCGAGGTGAGGTGGAAGGCATCAGCATTCCTACCATTTATTTAAGCCCTTTGCAAAGCTTCAGTTGTGAGTCCCTACCAGGAAATCTCACCTCCTTGAGGCTGAGGGCAAAAATTTGCAGCACACTTTTTCTGGTGTGCCAGACTTGCCCATTTTGCCAGCTTGTGCAAGAAAAAAAACCTGTTGCCACAGCCCTGTGTGCTCCCTTCCCATCCCTTCTGGGAAGCTTTGCTCACTGCCAGCCCCCAGCCCTTCCAAAGACTCCAGTCAGCAGCAACCACACTCTGCTGATGGAAGACCCCGTAAACAGGTCTCTGCATGGTACTAATTCATTGTCTTTGGGCATTGTGTCTGACTTATTCCCCTGACTGTAAACAAAAGCAGCGATTCAGGGCTAGGAAGAAATCCCTGAATTGAATGATTATGGAAAATCGGAGCTGTGTTAATTAGAATTACCAGGGATTAGCTCCTTTCTCTCACTGAAAAACAAATTAAATTACAAATTATTAGAGAATGGAAAAGGTCATTTTAAACCAAACAGACTTTATTTACCATGATCCAGGTGGGAAACTGGCTCTCTGAGAACCAGAACATGAGACATCACTTTGTGACTGGGCACGTTGCTAAGGTTCCACGACCCAGCCACAATATTATGCAGCGGGAGTTATAAGTGCAAAAGGCACAGCAGGGGGAATCGGATTAGTTCTCAATTACCTAAGGGGACTGCTCTGGTTGAGGATGGTGGAGGACTACTGTGCTCTTGCTGGCACTGTCAGACCTTGCAAGAAGCTCTGTCACTGCGCAAGCAGCAGACCTGGCTTGCAGGACGCGTCAAACACCCGCAGGCAGCTCTGCTGTCCCCCAGCAGAATGGAAAGGGAGCGAGGTGAGACTCGTCCCAAGATGTGTGAATGGCACCTTCTCACTCTAAAAGTTACTTTTCTGTGCTCATTTTCCAGCACCTGTTGTGAACAAGGAAAGTTGTTCCTTGTTCCATGATCCACTGGTTAAGAGCTGAGAATCGAGCAAAGTCCTGACGCAAATGAACATAATTTCTATTGTGATTAAATGACACTTTACCCACTTAAGTCAAAGCTGAATTTGGCCAGTAACATACACCAAGCTCCAAACTAGTGATGACAGAGCTAATTAAGAAATAATGACAGTGGAATAGAACAATGTCACAGGATAAAGGTCTCCTGCTCTCAACAAATGCTGAAATGAGGCTCATTTATCATGAATGAATGTCAAGGCAGAGATGCTATCTTCTAAAAGCATGGAGCTTTACTCTTTTGACAATGCTGAGCAGTAATTATTTGTTTCTTTTATGTGGAACTTAATGGTTTATATGGATGAAATAATTTTATTACCTACATGTACATCTCTACAGTGGCTATTGATAGTGTAGGTGAACAGGTGCTTATTCCATAATAGTTGATCTATTTCATTCTAATTATCTTAGGATATGAATTAAATGTATTGCAGCAAAAGTGTTGCCCTTCAAAGCAAATGTTTTTGCTGTAGCTGCACTACCACAAATTATTTCAGTGAGTTTTGTGCTGTTCCATTAGGACCTAATCACACATTCACTGAATAGTGTTGCTGTGAGAGCAGGATACAACCAAATGGGCCACAATGCCCTTAATTTATCAGGATTTTTAAATTAAATATTTTTTAAGCAGAATAAATTTGGAGCTGTTATAGGAGGCACTCAACCATGGAAATCAAGTAGAGAAGAACAAAACTGGAACAAAAATTATATTCACCAAACAAACTCCTTGTGTCTGTGTTTAGGTTGATAATTGAGCTTGAAAATCATTAAGGAGCATGCTCACAGCTGTATCACACTAGAAGGCACACAGAGACAGAAATTCATTAGGTGCAGAGGAACAGCCCAAATTAATCAGCAAAACCTGGCCGCATTAAATAATTCTAGTAGCAAAATATACCTTATTTCACCAAAGCTTAGGGTTGGCTTGTATTACCAGAGAGTATTTTAAGAAAGTTGGCTTTCAGGAAAAACTTTGAAAAGTATGCTGAGAGAAGAAAAATAATTTTTCCCTATTATTTTATGGGTTCTTCAAACCAACCAACTTTGCAAATCATTATTTCAGTGTGACATCTTGTCCTGAAGCTGAAGAAAACTTGCTAATGCCAGTCACAACCTCATTCCTCAATAAGTGAAACAAAGAGAAAGAAGGGAAGGTAATAGGAAGAAAAATGGCAACAGAGATTGTTAACATGCTGTGATTCAATAGAACATGTCCTTTTAAGGCACCATGTCACACATACATGCTCAAACACGCTGCTCCTCTGTGACCTTGCTTTTCTTCTGCTTCCAAAATTAGGTGAAAATAATGAATGAGAGGCTGTGTGAATACAGCCACAGAGAGGAGACAAGGAAGCCCTTCAGCTGAGAAATGGCAGATATAAAGGGTTGACTGGACCCTTTTTTTAGTTTAAAAAATAATAAAAAAAAAAGGCAAAACTATCAGAGGTGGAAACTGTCTTTAATTTGCCCTTCTTACCTCTTCCAACAGTCTGTCCACTGGACACACCAAGTGAGGACCAAACTGGATCCATCCTCCCCATGAGCCAGGATGAGCTCTAGGGATCTGCTGGCTGCTCTGCCATTCCTCTTGCTCAAACAGCCATAAAAAACACCACAGCCCATGCTTAGGATTTTGCAATGAAGAAAGGGATTTTGTGTAATTACCTGCTAGTAGCTAAAAAGCAAACAACAACTCACAGTGGATGCAGGGCTCCAAGACACCAAGAATTTGTCAATGCCATGCATCACATAAAAAGCACAATTTGAAATAAAATACAGTAGTAATCACTTTGTCCTCTCTCCCTAACCAATTATTCTGCAGGACTTATAGTAAATCTTCATAAATTGTTCCAAGCTATATATCTTTTAAAAAATGTTTTCACCAAACTGCCAACATTCTTAGCTGCTGGCTCTCAGAAGTGGCTTCATCTGTTTGTGCAGGTCCTGAAGGACTGTCTTTGCTCAGATTTGTGGCCTTAAGTACCAACTGCACCAAATCAAGTGGAAAAAAAATAAAGTAACAGTTGCTCAGTATTTCTGAAAACTGAAGAAGCATCTGTTTGGACAAAGTATGGGGAGGTCTCTTTATAATTATGAGTTTTATTCATGGTAAATTAGAAGTTGGAAGAAGTAACTCAGAGAAGGACACTGTAGTACCACATATTATGAAACTGTGGGAGCAAGAAGAAAAAAAATTATAAGAATGTATTAAAAAGGAGTTTAAAAATTAGATGCTTTTTGTATTGCTGCTTAAGCAAAGGAAGAGTCCCTGTTCATTGTGCTCATGGCAGTCTTCCTTTCTAATTCACAGGTTAGGCACATTCAGCTTTGACTGGCTCCTGGACTGCTGTATGCCTTTTTATTTCCTTTAGTTCTTACACAAAAGTAGAGGATTAAAATATGTAGATAGAGTAAAGCAATCTTTAATGTTTCAGGTTTTATTTTGCTGTTTACAAGGAATTTCGGAGATGTTATCTGGAAAAAATGTAACTGTTACCAAAAAAATGTGTAACTGTTGCAAAGGCAAATGGTATTTGTAACCTATAGTTTCCATCTTTTCTTCTACTCATAGGTTCTTAAAAGCTGAATGTTGAAATGTCTTTTTTTCCCCAGCCCCCATGCTTTCTTTTTTTTTTTTTTTTTCTGGCATCCTTATTGGATTCCAAATCAAGAGACCAAGGCCAAAATTCTTATCTGTGTTTATAAATAGGCTACCTATATTGCCTAATCTTCAAAACTCCCAACACAGTTCCCATTAAAGGATGCTTCTCATAAAACAGAGCATTTTGCCATGTTTTTCCTGTCCAGAGCATAGTACCCTTACCTCTGGTTGGATACTTCATGGACAACACCAGGATGTGAATATGCGCAATTAATTTTTTTAAAAAGAGGAATTTTCCCCCTTAGTCAAGAGGAAGCTGTCAAGGCAGTATGAACCTGGTAATGACCAGCAGTCAGAACAGCAGGAGCTGGTATGGTCTGGTCTGATGGCACTGCCTGGAACCCACAAGGAAAGAGGTTACTGTGTCCCAAAACACCGTGTGAGACCCCTTCCACAGGGAAATTAATGGTCTTGGTGGATACCAGGGCACACGATGCAGCTGCATATTAATTTAAAAATTGCCAGGCTATTGAAAATCAAAGCAGTGGGAGTTGTAGCTTGAAAACAAGCTGTTATGTCCTTCCATATGCAGAAAAAGTTGTTTTCCACTGAAAGAACATATTGGGGAAAAAATGCCATGATTGTTAATCTACATTTATATTTAAGACTAAAATCCTCAATAGAAAAGCATCTTCTTCATCAATAACATGACTCCAAAAATAAAAGTTGTTTTTGGAACTGGTTTAGGACAAGTTAGTCAGCATATCTCACCAGAAGAATCATTAATCTCCTAGTGAAACTACTCTCATAGTACTTAGAATGAGAAAAACCATTCTGTTGATACATATTATATCCATGCTACTTACTGAAGACCAGGATTTAGATAATTTAGATGCCTCTGATAAAGGTACAGTAATACTAGTTAGCGTGGCTGGTGTTTGCTATATACCTAAAACATTTATTTTAAATATTTAGGACATCTAAGAGAGATGAGTTGGTATCCACTTCCAGATACCTACCTGAAAGTCTTCAAAAGCAGGAGCCTTTTTCATTAATATTTACTGTAGAATACATCTGTTTGTGCTTTTCTGCATTTATCAATATATCAATAATATCCATAACACCAAGGTGGTGTGATTTTCACTGAAATTAAGTTCTGGTGTGCAAAGGCAAGCAGTAGAGAAATGCACCAAAGTCTCACTACACAAAGAAAAAAGCAGGATAGCAAACTGGTCTGTGTGTGGAACTTTACTATAATCAGTGGCAAAGCTGCCATTCACTTCAGCTACAGAAAATTTCATTCATGGGCTCTGTGATACATCCATGGGCACAGGCTGTAGAAAAGTTCAAAAGTGAAGGAGCTTAGGTCTCAGCTTTTAAATGCAGTCCTTGCTCTTGTTAATATTAATTTCTGATTAAGACCCTTTCTATGTATATGTGTCTCCTTCTAGCTTTTGCTGGAGTTCTGGGTAAGTCTCAAAGATAAACAGACTGCTTAATTATTAGTTGGTGATGCATGACAGAATTTTGGGAACAGGACTGTAAATGTCACACAGACAGTAGATATGTTCATATTTTGAAGTTTGGATGTAGGCAGCAGCTGCCTTCACTCTAATGAAAATATCTACATACATTTTTATTGCTAGCAAGATTATTTTAATAATTATACATATATAGTTCCCTATGAGGGTGAGAGGAGTCTTCAAATAGACCTCCACAGTTCTGTGCCTTGCCTAGCTACAGTCCAAACATTCTAAGATTTGACAGAATATTTTGCAGCATTAACAAAGGGTTTTGACAGTGGTAGATTCAGGAAAGGCATTAAAGGAGGAACGATTTCTTTACTAGCATCTGATATTTCTGAAATAGGTGTTATATCTCAGAAAAAAAGCTCTGTGGAACAGATTTTGTGTTGATGTTGCAGTTCACGTACAACTCATTCTACTACTTCCCTAAGATTTTGAAAAGTGCATGTGCATGAATTCATCTGAATGAATGCATGCTCCTTCAAACCACCAAAAGGCTGGGGTTTAGAAGTATCTTCTTGTGTTTTAACAAGTATCTACACTATATAAAGTATAGAATTTCAGAATTAAAACTGGAATAATAATTAATTTTCTTATTCTGTAATTCAGCTATCAGAGGATGGTTTTAAAGTTTTCAACTGTTAAACTTGACAGTTTGCTAGAGATATTTGTTTACAGGTAACACATAAAATTTCAAAATCCAGAGGGAGAAAAATTCACAGCAGCACAGAAATTAACTTCTCATGCCTATGAAACCAAGCACCCAAGCAGCAGATTACAGGGAATGCTGCTAAGTAAACTGCTGGCAGACATCCTTCCATCTATGCCTAGTTAGAATTAAGCATAACATATTTAGGCAGTCAGACTAGAGGAATTTTCCCTCAGAAACGTGAAATTGTGTCAGAATTTCAATAAGTAGATGAACAAGTTAACAGATGAAGTCTTGGTCAGCTCCATAGCCAATAACTGAAACAACCACTAGTGGTATACGCTGCGCTGATTTTTAGCAGTATATTCAAACACACGGCATAGCTGCAACTTTTTTACCTATAAAATAACTCAACTTTACAGAATTTGTAGAGGAAACAGACCAGACAACCGTAAGGCTCCTCTAACTCCTTTAGAAGTTAAAGAAACCGACAGAGTCAATGTCGATTGAGGGGAAGCGGAGTGGAGACGGTGATTTGCTCCATGAAGTTACTCGACGCCGCTCGGTAGCCCGCAATGAAGATCACCCCGCCGAGGACACCTCGGAAGAAACGCTGGGGGAAGAACGAGCGGAGCGGTGGGGAAGCAGCTCCGCTGGCGAGGAGCAGCGCCCGGAGCGCCCCGCTGTCCCCGCTGTCCCCGCTGTCCCCCCGCTGTCCGCCCGCTGTCCGCGCTGTCCCCCCGCTGTCCGCGCTGCCCCGCGGGGCCGGGGATGCTGCGGCCGGGAGGGGACCGCGCTCCGCCCACCGCACCGCACGGAGCGGGGCCGCGGGGCGGGGGAAGGAAAAGTTTCCCGGGGGATGCGAGGGCCCCCCGCCCCCCGCGCCGGGCTGCCATTGGCCGAGCCGCCTGCCGGAGCCCGGAGCCACAAAAGGCGTTGCTAAGTGGATGTTTATTCCCCCCCCCCCCCTTTTTTATTTTCCCTCCCCCCCTCCCCTTTTTTCTTTTTTTTTTTTTTTTTTTTTTTTTTTTTTTTTTTTTTTTTTGCCTCCCCCCGCTCCTTCACTACTTCTTCGGTGCACTCGCGGCGCTCCCGCCGCCGCCGCCGCTCCGCCCCGCTCCGCTCCCCGCGGAGGCAGCGCGGGTCGGGCGCGGAGCCGTCCCGCCCGGCCATGGCCTAGCGGCGGCGGGCGGGCCGCAAGATGAGTTTCCCGGCGGAGGACGGCGTGGGCAGCCTGTGCCACAAGGCGCTGCAGATCATCTCGGAGCTGTGCCTGGGCGGGCAGGTGGAGCGGGAGAAGTGCGCCGGCATCTTCCCCCTGGAGAGCGCCCGGCAGGGCATCGGCGGCACAGGTACCGCGGGGCGGACAGCGAGGCGTGGGCGGCCGGAGAGCGCAACTTTTCCCTTCGCTTTCCCTGCGCGCCGAGGGGGCGGAAGGGGGGCAGGCACGCAGCCCGCTTTAAAATCCGCTCCCTCTCGCAGCCCGCCGAGGAGCGCTGGGGGAAGCGCCGGGACCGGGAGCAGCGCGGCGGGGCAGCGGGCGTGGGGCCGGGGAGCACGGACAGGCGCCCCGGGGACAGAAATCGCCGCCGGAGACGGCCCCGTTCCCGCCCAGCTCGCTGCTTTGTCGCTCCGCTCCGGCGAGGTTTTCCCCACGACGGGAGTTTGTCTGTACGGGAAGCCCGGAGCCGGGTGCTGCTGCTGCTGCATGTGCTAGCGGGGCCGTGCCAGCGGGACAGAGAGCGGCGGTCCGCGCTCCTGTCACGGGTGGGCAGCGGGACACAGGGCTGCGGTTCTTGCTCCTGTCACGGGTGGGAAGGGCGACAGAGGGCTGCGGTCCGTGCTCTTGTCACGGCGGGGCAGCGGTTCCGTGCGCCGGGCGCGCCAGGCGTGGGCTGCCCCCGCTGTCCCTCTCTTGTCCCCGCTGTCCCTCTCTTGTCCCCGCTGTCCCTATTGTTTTCCGTGCCACACTGGGGCCGGGGCAGCCGGCAGGGATCGGGCGCAGCTCGGCACGTCCCGCCCCGCAGTCTCCCCTTTCTGAGCGGGGTTTGAGGGTTTTGCATCCTCTCCGCTCATCGCTGGGGGAGGCAGGAGAGCCGTCTGACAGGCGGTGGGAACCTGTGGAGTCAGGGCAGAGCTTCGGTCCGGCCCGGGACACTTGCCCAGGAAAATTCGGGTAGGGTGGGAGGAGGAAATTTGGGTTAGTTTAAACGTTCCAAATTCAGAAAAATTGTCATATGGAAAGTAAGATTTTGAGTCCTAATAGTGGTGCTTTTTGTCCCTGATATCTGGATTTTCTGCACCTTTTGGAACCAACTCTGAACTTTTACATTATCCTGTGTGGTGCTCTCTGGACACCTTGTTTTCCTCGGCACTTATTTTTAGGACAGGGCTTGAAAGTTGCTCAAAGTTCTGCGCTTAATTTCTGCTAGATGGGATTGATAACCTCTACTGTCTATCCATAAATGCAAATGAGCAGCTTGCATTATGGCCAGCAAATGCCAAGTGTAACAGTGCAAATTATATAAATTATCACCGGGTCATGTAAAGCAGCAGGTTCTCAGCGTGTGCCCCAGCTGCGCTGTCGCCGTCGCCGTGGCTGATGGGCTTTTTGTTGTTGTTTCCTTTTCTTTGAATACCCACAGATTTTACCACAAATTTCGGGTTATTTGTTGTATCTCAGATGAAAATCACTGTTGTCTGACCCTGCTCTAATCAGCTCAGCCCGACCCAGCCACTGTGACAGGGCAGCAAGGCGAGGAGGGGCGAGGGGGCTGCAGCCTTTCCCCCAGCACGAATCATGAATATTCTGATCATGCTCTGTGTTAGTCTTCATGGTCTGAATGGTAGAAGGCTGAATGAAAGCAGCATTACCCTATGGAGCCTGGAAAATTGGGCTCTGCAAAGTCGGTGTAAAAACAGGTGGGATATGAAGGACACAGAACATTCCATGAGGTAAACCAAGATCTGCTGTTTGGAAAATGAGAATCTTCAACACTTGGTTCGATGCTGCATTGTGTATGATAAGATGAGCTTCTTTTTAAGCATTTCTTGAAAGTCAACAATCTTCTTTGGTTTCCATTTGTAATACCTTACAGTTGTTGGATTAGGGAAAAAATATAGTTAACAGGAGCTGGTACCACTGGGTGCCGCATCTCAGCTGAATTCCTGAATCTCTCTTTTTCCCCCTTAAAAGGAAACCAATATTAGATGATAGGTGTCAACTTTATTCAAATGCAGAGTATATTGAGCATTATCTCATTAACAACACTGCTAATGAACATATAGTAATACTCTGTCTCCAGAGGAGGACCAGACACGCTGTCATTGCTGATAAGTGACAATATTTTAACATGTGAACACTTAGGTAGACAAGATATAAATATAACTTGCATCAATTTTATGAGCAGAAATGCTCTAAATACAGTTTAACCTGAGAGAAGTGGTGTCACTGAAAGGTGAGCCATGCCACATCTCCTCTTCAAATGCACTTAGAGTTCCTTGTCATCTCTATGGATAAAGCTAATGTTGCCCAGAGCACTGAACAACCATGGATCCTCTTCATTAAAGGTAGAAATATTAAGTTCATTCTGTTTTCCTCATTTCAAAAAGATACCTAAAAGTATCACAAAGGTAGAATAGGCAAAAGTCATTAATGAGATGTCACTAAAGGAGAGAAGTCTAAACAGTACCGAGCCTGACAGAGCTCAGGAAGTGTTTGGACAATGCTTCCAGGCACATGGTGTGATTCCTGAGGATGGTCCTGTGCAGGGCTAGGAGTTGGAATAGGTGATCCTTGTGGGTCCAAGGATCCTTCCAGCTCAGAATAGTCTGTGATTCTGTAAGCCATGAGGAGACACATATTTGAAAAGGAAAGAACAGTGCAAGCAACCTTTCAGAAAGTAAAAGGATAGATGGCAAAAAGCAAAGGAGACCATTTCTATTCAATACAAGGATAAAAACATGTTCTGGAAGTTGAAAACACTGTGAAATGCAACTAGAACTGCATTGGTATGTTAGTGAGTGTGGTGGTAGCTTTCTGTTCAGCTAGACCATGAAAAGCAGCCAACTTCTCAGAGGAATCAGCTACTTGAGGCAGAAGATTCATCACCCAATCACAGGCTCAAAGCAAAATATGAGACAATATTAACCCCATGACCCAAGAAGCTTCAGAGGGAAGCAGAGACGCTGGGCAGTGATTTTCTTTGATAGTGTATATGCCTAGATGAGAGAAAGAAGCATAAAAAAGGTAAACAAGCAAAGAGGAAGCTGGAGATACAGTCAGAAGAAAAAATGGTGTGTATGGCTCTGGGAAGGCAGAGTGTAACAAAATGAAGCAACAAAGCAGAAAGGAGAGATATTCAGGTTTCCTGCAATAAGGGAACAGACTGGTTTACATCAAAGAAATGACTGATTATTCAACAATTTTTTTCCTCTCCATGCCAGCACCAACACCTTAGGTCCCTCAATTACCGCTCGCTACTTGGGTCAAGAAGGGGTGATCATATTTAGTGTCATGAGCAATCAATCTACAGAACTCATAGCAAATAGTCTTCATGAAACAGAAAATTTTGTAAATTTCTAAGAACTTTAGACAAGTGAATATAGACATCTGCTGTTATATTTTCTGCCCCAGCAATGACAAGAACTCTTAATTTGCTCATCTCAGGGGAATGCTCAAGTGAAAAGATTAGGAAGATGTTTAGGTTTATAGTACCTCTGTATGATTAGATGACTGTGAGCTTTCTTCTGAAAGTTATAGCATTTTTGGCAAAATACACAATTAGATGTGCAGCTGTTTTGTTTTTATTTTACACCTCCAGTACATTTGGGCAAAATAATTAAGATGTCAATTATAAGAGTTAAGGTGGAAAATAAATGGGAGCTGGATGTGCAGGATTTCACATAATAAAATTTATCTCTAAACTTATTAAATTATTCATTTTCTATAACTGTCCCAAACTCATATATGCAGTGTGGTTATACCAGTATCTTGGCTCAGGTTATCTCATTAAAAAAGGACTCTAATTAATTTTTTTTCAGCTAAGCATCCCTCTTCATTTTCAGTGGAACCAAGCACATCAAAGGTCCCAGTTGTGAGCATTTCTGAAGATTAAGCCAATTGCATACAGCATAATGAGAGGAGTTTGGACATTCTGCTCTAGGGACACATGTTTAAAATTCATTTTATGTCCTCTGCAAATGGTGGGTACTTTGTGCTCTTTGCCTTTTTTTAGGCCTGCTGGTCATGCAAAACTTTAGTCTCTCATTATCAGTTCCCATGGGTGACAAATGTTTATTACAGAGCTGCAAACCCAGCTCTGCTATAAACATTGAGGGCATATTTTAGCCCACTAGAATGGGTGGTGAATATCTTGAGAGTGATGTTCACTCTCGCTCCTTTGTTTGTCAGACAATTGATTTTTGAAAGTTGACCATGCAAAGAGCATCAGCTTCTAGGGGATCATTTGTTATTCATGTAAATATTCTACTGACAGTTATTCTGTTAACATAACAGTTTAACCTACCAAGTTTTTAACCCTACCCCTGACTGACAGTTTGCTATAAAAGTACAGAGGGAGTAGGAAAGCACTGGAGCATCCTGCCCGTGGCCAGCCTGTAACACAGATTCACTCTTCCACGAAGAGCAGTGCCTTGTGTCCTCCTGCTGTAGCTGCCATGTGCCTCCTGCTGGCTGTCAGGAGCTTCTCTGACAGCTCTCAGCCTGCTGGATGGAAGCTGATTTAGTTTGCATTTAGTCCTGATTCCTTTGAACACGCTGTGTTCGTGCGCACGGTGCACGCACATCCACAAGCAGTGTGAGCTGCGCCTGTGCTTGCACTGCCTGGATCTATTTAGGGGAGGGGGGAAAAACAGATTTACCCCACAGAGTGCTTGTAAATTCTGCTCAGCTGTGCCAAAGCATGAAGGGGATGAGAAATGGCTTGGACAAATGTGAAGGCTGCAGTGATCAGGCTGTCATGCAAGAAAGGAGCATTTTTCTTTGTGATAAAGTAACTGTTGTGTGAAACAAGGGAGCATTCTGTTACAGGGAAATGAAACAGTGTCTGCTACCGGGGAATGTGAGAAAATCAAATAATAAACATTTTAACAGGTAACAGAGCGACCAAATTATTTACCATACAGTTCATCACCTGGTTAGATCAATGTTACTACCAGAGAAATAAGGCTTGGTGGGAAAAAAGTGCAGGTTTACTAAAAAACATAACTTACAAAATCAGTGTTAATAAGCTGTGAAAGCCAGAAATGCATCTAATTCAGCAGCATAAAGGCAAAACCAGGGGGGTAAACGTACCACTGAGACCAGACTTATTTACAGAAAATGTGAAGGCAGTCACAACAATACAGACAGCAGTGACACACAGAAAAAAAAAAAAAAACAAGAACAAGAGGTTTACAAAAGACTCTTACTCTATGACTCTATGCACATTTCATAATGGAATGCAGGGGAGAAATACAGAAAGATTTATACCATCTGGAGAACAAATCTGTAAAGATGATGAAGAGACATAGTGTTTCCCTGGGTCCTGTCATATGTGTGAGGTGTTTGCTATATAATGCTGGGTAAGAATAAACATAGCCATGACAATTCAAAGATGACACTTGAGCTGCATGAACCTCCTTACAGCTTGTGGTGTGCTTGTGGTGAGCAGCAGCCCAGAGAGCTCATGGTGTGTTCAGATTGAAAGAGGATAGTGAGGGCTTCTTGCAGACACAAAGACATCCTCAAAAGTGTGAGAATTGCACAGGACCAAGCATAAGGCTGTAGGTTTTTTTCATTTAATGGAAAGCTAAATGGGCAGGTGTGGGTCTAGCAGAGAGTCCCTCCTGTTGAGATAAAGTGAGTCAACAAGCAGAAAAGCATGTAGGCCAGAAAGAGCCTTGAGAGTAAAAACCAATAATTTACAGACCCAGACAGGCAAAAGTGAGACCCGTCATCTCTAATACAGCTTAGATAAATTGATTTTGACAAGAGATTAATAATTCTGCATGCTGTGATCATGTAGTAAATCACAGTGATCCCTGAATTCATTTGGCTCCACTCCTGTCAGGAAAAAAGCTATCACAGAGTTCTGCTAGCATTAAGAAGTGATCTACCAGAAGCCAGAAGATGGTGGTGGCTGTGTGAAACAAATTCAGACACCAGAATGAATTAACAGGGAGGCAACACATTCACAATAAGGCCAGAGTAAAAGTCTGAGGAAGATCTAAGGATGCTTCTCCATGGGAACACGAGAGGAGGTCACACCTACTCTTTTAGGTGAAAGGCTTTTTTTGCCATTTGATATCTAAGTCAGGTGTTTTGACAGGTTCAGATTGAGAGAGAAACTACAAGACTCTGCACCTGCCACTTTCTGAGGCATGCTAGAGCATCGTGTCCCCATCTGAAGGGATTTGGATCAGACAGGGGTAATTGTGGAACATCTGCTAATGCAGGGTAAAAATTAATACCAGCAAGTTTTTATGCGCTTAAAATTTCCCCAAGGAAACCTAACAGCAGAAATGATGGGTTGAACCAACTACTTCACCTACATGGGGACAGGGGAGATTTATTGGCCCCAGACCTTTTATAATTTATAAGGGCCCTGCTTCCCTTCAAATCCTAGAAAATCAGAGACATTAGTGATTGAGCTGACTCCTGTTATTACATGCACAAGAGTTCCTTTATTATGGAAAGAATGAAGTACCTTGTGGCTTGATGAACAAGAGAACAAATTCAAAGTTAAAGAAAAATATGTTTGAACAGAGGTTGCAGACATTGCCCTTTAAATATTTAAGATAAGATCAGATGTAGACAAAGAAATGGGCCAGAAGAGACTAGATCCCTCCTTTCCCCAGGTGTTTCTTTCACCCTGCTCCTTTTTCAGAGAAGAAGCCATTCTCTTTAATGTGACTCATATCAGATGCATCTGACCCTCACACACCTGGGCATCCGCAGCACAGCGCTGTGTGTGTTTCTGTCTCCATTCAATACAAATTTAATGGGTTTGTGGAATATGTTTTTCCAAATTCAGCCTCATGAGGCATTTATTTCCTAAAGTGTAAGTGACCTTAATTTGGTTTTGAAATGGAAGTCTGCCAATGTGCATGTTTGCAAATGGATCCATGAACAGAACTTTTCTGAGGCAAGTTCCAAATAAAAACGTTTTGAAATTCACAGTACCAAATCCAATGCTCAAGACATTATCTAGCATCCAGAAAAGGAAAAAAAAACAAAAACACATGGGGATGTTTCTGAAGTACTTGCCTGATACCAAAAACAGGCTATCAAGGAGACTTTTGTGGTAGAAATGTATTAGAGGATGTCTATAAAAATACAGAGAATTTTGGAGTCTTCTCAATAGACATGTCTCTCTTAAATGAGAAATATAAAATTGTCCAAAATTTCATATCTTGAATGAGTAGTTTTAATTACAAAACCATGAGGAAACAGGATGCTTTCAGTTACTAAATTTAATCAACACTAGAAATGTGACATTTAGGACAAACATCAGTAAAGGGATGAACCAAGAGTGAAATGAAGTCATTGGAAGATCTCCCACTGACCAGAAGGGGAGGGTATGAGAAAAAAAAGATCTTCTTGACATTCCTGAGTATACCAAGCATGAGAAAAAAAATGGGAAATTCATAATTCTGTAATATTTCTGATTCTTCAGAGGGATGTCCTGTTCTGTGCAAATCTAAATCATTGCAGATAATCTGCAATTACCAGTTCAGAAAAAGTTGTGCAACATTGGTTTTGTTTTCTTTTGGACTAGTGAGAACATTATTCACAATGTTGGCAATTAATGCTGTCCCAGCATTATCTCCTCTGCCCTTAAAAACTTAGTCAGTCTTTGAATTTGTCACCAGTTCTATATCTTAAAATAATACTTTTGTATGTGAAGTGCAACCCTGGTCTGATGGCAAATCCATCCTTTAGTACTCAGTTTTCTTCCCAATCAGGATTCCTTGACAGGGATGTGAAGAAGCTCCCAGTCTGCAGAACTTCCTCTTCATGTTCTGCATTCTTCAACCAAACTTCCTATAAAACCTTAATAAAAGAGTCATATCCAGCGCAACACAAAAGGGTTTGACTGCTCTTTAGATGATTTCACTCTTCACATAATAACAAATGTCTCATAATTGCTCAGTTGAGTGACTGACAGAAGGAAGGACACTAAACAGTATGCTTTTTATGTCAATTTTTATTTCATGGCATAGTGATTGCTTTTTAGCAATTGTGGCAATAAATGTTATTAGGTAGTTTTTCGTAATGAACTACTTTTTGGTAATTTTTCTTGCAATTCAAATATTTCCTGTATTTGTTGCACTACGAAATTCAATATGTGAGGCTGTTAAATTTAATAATAAAATAGCAAAAAAATTGAGACTACAACTGTTTATAGAATTAGTTCCTTATCTCTGCTTGTGAGACTTTAAATATTTCATGGGATTATTTTACAGATATAAAACATATTTTCTGTAAAGATTTTGGGAGCTTTTTCAACTTTGAAGTAGCTTAATGGAAATCCAGAAAAACAGCTTAGAGAAAGTTGAAGTACAGGAGGAGGTGTTGAAAGGAGACAAGAAGTTATTTGAAGGCTTGAAAAATGTCTTGCAGTGAAAACCTTAAATTAGAATTGGCTAGAAATGCTTTGATGCAATGTTTTTCAGCTGATAGTATCTATTCATCAAATTGAAGCTCTGCTGGAAGGGATCAATTTTCATATTTCTGGTTTTGAAATGTTTCCAGCAGTTTCAAAGTTGTTAAAACATCCTCCTTCAACATTTTCCAAATGGAAAAAAAACCCTACAATTTTCAGTTCTAAAAGTCTTCCTCTCAAAATACAACATAATTATGCCAACCGTCCCTAAACTGAACTGGCAATATTGCAAATCACCCAAAATTGAATTTATTTTTTGTTTTCTCTCCTTTTTTTTCCTTAATTTTATTTATTTATGGAAGACCATCAGCATTTTCAAGAGTTCCACTTTTTGTCACAATTTGAGAAGAGAAAAAACATTTGGCCAGGTTGCCTGACAATTTGGTCTGGTTCAATCTATCAAAGAAGGTTCTTCAGTGAGGTCTACCTCTGTGCAAATATATTAAATTTTGCTTTTGGGTGCATTGGGTTTGCCTGGCCAGGTTTTGGTAGCAGGAGGGGGGTTTCTGTGAGAAGCTTCCCCCACGTCCAACAGAGCCAAGGCCAGCTGGCTCCAGGATGGCCTAGGCTGAGCCCCACACACACACAGGGGTGGCAGGAAAAGGTTTTTAAGAAGGAAGAAAAAAAAAATCTGCTGTGCATCAGCAGCTGGAGGAGGGGAGTGAGAATTTGTGAGGAACAACTCTGCAGACACCAAGGTCCCTGAAGGAGGAGAGGAGGGGGAGCTCCAGTGTGGTGGTGTTCGCAGGGGTCTTAAGATGAGGGAAGAGATGAGGACCTGACTCCATGTTTCAGAAGGCTTGATTTATTATTTTATGATATATGTTATATTAAAACCATACTAAAAGAATAGAAGAAAGGATTTCATCAGAAGGCTAGCTAAGAATAGGAGAAAGAAAGAATGATAACAAAAGACAGAGAGTCCGAGCCAGCTGACTGTGATTGGCCATTAATTAGAAACAACCACATGAGACCAATCACAGATGCACCTGTTGCATTCCACAGCAGCAGATAATCATTGTTTACATTTTGTTCCTGAGGCCTCTCAGCTTCTCAGGAGAAAAAAATCCTAAGGAAAGGATTTTTCAGAAAATATCATGGCTACACTCCACGTGTGAGAGTGAGATGCCTCTCACTGCAGGTCTTCACTGCTGCAGCCCATCCCAATCCCAAAGCAGGTGAATTCCCAAAGAAGGCCATGACCACTTGAGGAGCCCACCCTGCAGAAGGCCCCTTGCAGGATCTGTGGACCTGTGGGAAGAGAGAGGATCCCTCACTGGAGAAGCTTTGCTGGCAAGACTCCTTGTTGCCACATTTCTCTTCACAGAGAAAAGCAAGGTGCAATTCTTCCCAAGAACATTTCTGGGTTTCACATTCTCTGAACCTCAGAGAAAGAAAAAACAATTCTTAGCATTTGCTGTGCCTGTGTTTGTGCAAAAGTAGAGTGCAATGTGGAGATTGTTTACCCGAAGTGATGGCGTTTTGTTTCCTTGGTCTATCAGAGGGCTAAGTGTGTGTGTGTGTCGGGACTGTCGCTGACAGTCACGAGATCCTGGGCAGTTGAGTGCAGTTTAGTGCTTGGCAGATTCAGTTTAGATGTAATGTAATATAATACAGAATAATATAGTATAATAAAGTAATTAATTATCCTTCTGATAAGATGGAGTCAGATGCATCATTCTCTCCCCCTCATTGGGGGGAAAAAATATCTGCAGTAACTGCTGACCCTGCAGTGGGCTCATGCTGGAGCAGTGTGCTCCCCAAGGTCTGCTCCCAGCAGAAGGGACACCCTGGAGCAGTGTGTGGGAAGGATTCCCACTGGAGTTTGTGCAGGACTGGCTCCTGTGCCAGGGACCACACACTGCAGGAGAGCAGCAGCGCAGGAGTGCGAGGAGTCCTGAAGAGGATGGAGCAGAGACAATGTGTGGTGAACTGATGCAGCCTCATTGCCCTTCCCCCTGTGCTGCTGCAGGGGGGAGGCAGAGAAAGCAGGAGTGAAGTTGAGCCCCAGAAGAAGGGAGGAGTGCAGAAAAGTGTTTTATGGTTTGGTTTTATTGATTTGATTGATAATAAATTTATTTCCCCAAGTCTGTTTTGCCCATGACAGTAACTGCTGAGTGATCTCTCCCTGTCCTTATCTTGACCCACAAGCTTTTTTGTCCTATTTTTTCCCCTGTCCATCTGAGGAGGGGTCTGACAGAGCAGCTGTGATGGGCCTCTGGCATCTGTCAATCAACCCACTGCAGATTATTCCCTGGAACTGAGGTCATGCAAGAGCCTCTCTATTAATGCCTGCCATCTGCTGAAACAGAAGAGCACATCCAAACCACCCACTAACAATCATCATTCACCTATTGTAATTCCTGATCCATGGCTAGGAATTGGCTGGAAGGGTCTGGTCTCCAGACTACAACATTATCTATACATTTTTTGCTTTTCTCACACATTTTCATGAAGAGTGGTCTGTAAGTTCAGTGTTTGTTACTGAGATGCATCTGGATATTATATATTAATGAAGAAAACATTCCCAAATTTTCACCTTCAGCTTTTTATCTTCATCTTTCTGTCTTCAATTCTCATAAGCACTAGTGGGGTACATACAGTTTCATGGAGCTAATCCATACGTTTTTGCTCATGTGAAAATCTATACAAATACTCTCAAACTCTCTTTGTGCTTTTCCAGTGGTTCAGTTGAGTAGCCTGTAGCCTGGAGTTATGGATACAAAGTACAGCTGTTAAACTGTCAAAACTTCTTGTAAAAAACAGCAGCAGCCATTACTTGAGGGATATTTAAGCAGGGCTTAGTGAATAATTTTAAGGCATATAAAAGGCTGTTTTGAAAAAGAAAGGGTATTTTTTTTTTGTTATAATATTACAGGATACTGGAAAAATCAAATGGAAGCATGTCACATAGAATAAAACTCCTAATTAGGGCTCAACTGGCAGTCCTGGTGATCCACCATCTTGTAAAACTCGTGTGTGTCCATGGAATTTTGTTGCTATGAAATCTGTTCTCCTATCTCTGGCCAGGCTATTGGATATTCTAAGCAGTTTTGGCAGCAAAAGTCAAACACAGGGCAGCCAGAGTAGCTCAGTGTGCAGCATCATCTCTGTACAGCTCGGGGCATTTCACTGTGCTCTCTGAAGCCAGCTGCATTTTCACAGCAGAATTTTAGATACTGATATATCTGTGCTATCTTGGTCTGACGCAGCCTTAGTCCAGAGCTGGTGATTTAACCACAGAAATCTCTTATTTATGACAGACTTTATCTTGTTCCTATTTACACCTAAATGTTGGGGTTTAAAATGTTTCTGAAGCAGTTGGCACACAGAGTCAGAAGTTTGGCAAATCTCAAAGAAATTTGTGCATCAGCCTTTAGCAGTTTAGATGTAATCTGTCTTCATGTGTACTGATAGAAAATGTTGACTGTGGCTTAGCTTTTCCATCAATGTGTTCTTGATGTTCTAAATATATGTTCTAAAGAGCTAAGCACCCACAATCTCTGACTGAAATTAAAAAGTTGTTGATGTTTTCAGCATCTGTGCCCTCCACCTGAAGCCAGTAAGCAAAGGGATGTGTACATTACCCATCAGGAGAAGGCTGTCCATGCAGGTGCTTGTTTTCAAAATGGGAAATCTAGATTTGGGACCAGAATTCTCATGCGTTTGTTTTAAATCTCAGTAAGGATATTTGTTGTTTGATTATAATAACTTTGCTTTAGCAAACTAGGTCAATATTACTTGCATCTACTGATCTCAACATCCTTAGCCAACATTGGCTAGGAGGTTTTGGGGTTGTTTCCTTACTTCCTGAGAAGGAAAATTCCTGAGAAGGATGTCTGAGTATGTGGTGAGAGGTACACATACAGGCCCTTGGCCTGAACAACTAAAGGAATGTTTGTGAAGCAGATATTAGAAACTAATAAAGAAATAATGAAGAAAATAATAAATTTTAAAAACAATAAAATAATAAAATCTTAAAGGTACGGGCTTAGATATCAAAAAGAAAAAAAAACTCAACAACTCACAACCTTTAATAGAACTTTAAAGCTCTTCACAGACATAATAAAAAAATTCTTCTATCTTCTTGCCTGTGTCATTTTAATTTTTTTTTCTCTGCATGTCTGTCTGTCACAATGCTTTTTGTTTCTAATTCCTTGCAGATGTCTCAGTCAGTCTCTTAGCAGTGGTTGTCAGCTTCTGCGGGCTTGCCTTGCTGGTGGTCTCACTTTTTGTCTTTTGGAAGCTGTGCTGGCCCTGCTGGAGGAGCAAACCCCTCACCTCCAGTGCCAGCAATGTCCCACAGAGCAACTCCAGCGCTCCCACGGAGGTTTTGGAGAACAGCGAGAAGAAGGAAGTCAAAGAAAACGGGAAAGCTACGACCAAGGTGCTGGAAGCAGCGCTGAAAATCAGCCACACTTCCCCTGATATCCCGGCAGAGGTGCAGAATGCGCTGAAGGAGCACCTGATCAGACATGCCCGGATGCAGAGGCAGATCACAGAGCCCACGTCCTCGTCGAGGTAGGTCAGAGGCGCCCCCACCTGTGGCACCTTTCCCAGGAACAAGTAGAGCAGGAACACTGCTGAAAATTTCCAGGAGTGCTGGATTATTCACTGGTTTCTTAGAAGTTATGGGTAAAAGATCAGTCATGTGAATGTGAAGCCACATTGTTGTTTGGACAGAATATTCTGGAACATCTAGTGTACCTTCAGTTACATAAGCATTTTAACATGAAAGTGAAATCTGCATCTTCTACTACTTTGTAAAGATAGCTGTTGCCAATTTAAGCATTTCCCTTTTGGGTTTTGATTACAGGAAAACATAATTCAGTGGATTTTTTAAAGAACTGCGAGTCTAGATTTTCACAGAGATGTTTTTTATAGATATATCAGTTGTTTTTGCAGATGAAAGTTTCCCTTTCAACCAAATGAATGATAGACTCATTGTTGATGGCACATTTCCTGAAGACATGGTTTGCTGAATATGAAGGAATTAAAACTCCAGTCTAAAAATACAGATCCTTATGGACTGATCTTAAAGTTGCACAGATTCCATATAGGTCTATATATAAATGAAAAGCACATTGAATTCCTTAGTGGTTTCTTTAGTATTAAAGTGGAGGACACAAACTTTAATTTTGCATTAGGTACAACTTTATATTGAAAAGCAGTGAAGACGTCCAGGGACCTATGGATTCAAATGGGATTTTCTTCCAACACTGTCAGGAATTTTAATGCATGGAAACAAACAATGAACTGCAGAGATCAAATCCTGAAATGAGAAGGGGATTGTTTTATAAGCAAAGATTGGGAAAATTAAGACTAAAAGAGGTACCTGAAGTATGGTGTAATGCCATAAGTTACAGTACAGGTACTGTGTAGGAAGTAGCATTTTTCTCAAAATGCTGTTTGCTAAGGAAACACATGCTACCAAAAAAAAAAAAAAAAATAAAAAGATCCCAAAACCAACCACATGAGAAAACCCACTAACCTCAAAGAAACAAACAACAAAGGCTCACATTCACAGTAATTAGAGGCAAAAGGAGGAAAAGACACATGCTTTACACTGAGTGGGCACATACTTTGCTGGCCTCCTGGGAGCCCTAAAGACAATGTTTTGCCAGCTCTGTGCACTCGTTGTGGCAGTGAGTGCTCAAGTGCTTTTTCTCAGCTATTCCAGCCTCATGGAACAGCCAGCAGGAAGGCACATGAAGTTCCAAAATGAGAGCACTCCAGCCAGAGGAGGTCTGACTGGCTGACTTCAGCAGCCCAAGTATCTCCTGAATTATGAGACTGTCCAGCTGGCTTTAAGCCACATTACCCTGGCTGTGCCTGGCTCCTGCTACTGTATCCATCTGCTCAGAACAGGAGCTCAGCATCCATACGCCGAGGAACATTCCCACAACACTCGGATAATTCTGAACTTGTAACTGTTGCACTAAACACAGAGGAACAAGAATTGGTACAGTTTAGCGTGGCAAGCCCATTACCCAGCCCACTGCTGCCTAAAAGGATATTAACTAAAAGAGTTTATCCATCAAATCCAAGTTTTCAGACTGTCTGACCTCCTGAATAGACAGAAGAAATAGCTGGCTGGCAAATGGACTTGAATAGTCCCAGCTGTACTATAGGGAAGAAAGAAGTTCCAGGGATATGCTCCAGATCTACTTCAGGCAGTGAAAATATTCTCACAGGTCTCTAGAGTGATTTGGACAGGGATCTAAATGAATACAAAATATTTGTGAAGCCAAGAACAGTTTTACATAAGCAAAGCCTCCTATCAATACCAGTCTTTCTGCAACCTTGTAAGGCAGGTTTCTTTTTATTTTCTCAAGATTATCATGGTTAAGTCTCCTCTGAAAGGGACAGTTCCTGTGCTTTGAGTAACTTACTGTCCCACCACAGCCAATCAGTAGCAGGGTGTTTGGAAACATCGCCTTCTTTTAGAGTTTGGTGAAAAAAATTCTGCATCCTTTCACAAAACATGTTTAGAATAACAGGTTCCTTAAAAATTATCCAGAAATTGTGATCTTTCTGTTTGTAAAGATTGTATCTACACCCTGCCTGCCTAAAGGGAGTCCTAACTTAACAGCTCATATTAATTGCTGCTGTCAAGACTATCATATATGAGAACAAGGCTGGACATTTAGACCATGTTTCTGAACTACTCTTTTTTTTTTTTTCCTTTTCTTTTTTTTGGTTTGTTTGTTTTTTGTTTGTTTGTTTGTTTGTTTCAAGCCCAGCTGGCAACAATGTACCAGCAAAATTACTGAAACCTGGCTCTGGTGTCCTTGACTGGGAGCCTCTAAATAAAAAGGAGCCAAAGGCAGATGTAGAGGTAGCACAACTTCTCTTGCACCACTTTCAATGCAGCACTGCTTTGTTGTCCTCAGGAGTCCTGAGGGATTCAGATGCACCCTCTCCTAAATGTATTCCATTGACAAAGGGTCTGAGAGGAATGTTTGCTGTCTGGATTGTCTTCTGTGCTCTCAGCTCACCTGAGATGGGGCAAATTAAAGGGTTGTAACCAGTTCTGTGATGGCCTCATGCAGCCATCAGCTCTTAATAAAATAAATTAATACATATTAAGCAATTGTAATTGAAGCATGAGGATTTTAATAAGCCAATCAGAGCAACAATCAAATGTGCCTGATCACATTTTTTAGGCTGTACATTAGCACAGAGACATGTTAGTATGGGGAAATTATACAATTCTGTTTAATTATAACTACATGTTTTTCATAGTCCCTGATAATATGGAAAGACTTGTTTCTTAAAAGCTCTTTATTCTTTGACACCAATTAACCACTACAGCAGAAGAACTGCAGCAGTGGTGCTCATTTGCAAATAATTTTGCTCTGTGTTTTTGAGAACCACCCTCTCCCATTCTTAATATTTTGATAGTATTTTTTATTACTGATAGTGTTAGTACTAGTGATAGCATTTTGCAACATAGCTGATTGCTTCTGTGGAAATCCATTCTTCAAACCATTCACCTGTACTTTCCAAGAACGTGCGTTTTGCTCTTTAGTGTCAGCTGGAGAGGAACATGTTGAGCCAGTCAGCTCCCAAGAGGCACGAAGGCAAAAGTGAGGTGCTTGGGTTTGGTTAAGGGTAAAGAAAAACAAACGTATCTGTTGATTTTAGTGTTTGCAAGGAGAAGCTTTTGTTCTGTCTAAATACCACCAGTGATCGTGCTCTTTTCTGGATTTGGGCCAAAAGATTGCTCGAATGCCATCTAGGAAAGCTAGACCCAATCACCCTCATAAATCTCAAGTCATATCATAAACCAGCACCTGTCCCTCCCTTTTGTCACAGATGCGGCAGTCTCACTGAGTTAGAAGTCAGCTTCATAGTGTCATTATGCCCATGAAAATACAGTTTTATACTACATTTACATACGGATATGCTAATACTCAAAATGCATTTGTTCTGTTATGGAAGGCAAGTCTGCTATAGAGTGCTGCATGTAAGAGTCAGTAGAGGTTGACATACCTGGATTTGCATCTGTTGGTAGCTCTGCCACATTTTAACAACCTGGTTTTCTGACATCCTTGTATTTCATTATCACAGTCATTAATCCCTTTGTTACTGCAGAACAAAGGAGGATAAATATGTTGCCATGACAACAATGAAACATCTTAATAATTAGCAGACCAATTAGCTGTCTTGGTGAAATGCTGTGACTCAGAACAGATACTAGGCACTGTGTAATTAGGACTTTGGCTTACTAGAGCAAAAGTGCTGCTGATTCCCACAGGGAACAGACATACAAATGCATTCTTTTACTTAGTGACATATCACAACAATTCAGTAGAGAATCTGAAGTACATGTAGTCTGAAAATTTAAAAGAAACCTCTCATCTCAGAAATCATAGATTTGGGGTGTCATATATTGCTTTTGCTTGCATTAACCCAGGTTGTCAAAAATGCAAGAGAAGTTGAAGAGAATTTGTCATGTACCTGTTTCTGGTCAAACGGATGTTGTATAATCAGCTTCACTGTTTCCCCTAAAAAGGCAGTTTTAGCCACTGCTTATGTGTTATAAATGATCAAATCATCAGCCAAATTTATCAAAAATTTAACAATTATTTATTCGGTCAATTACAAAAAAATAGAATTTTGTGCAACCTCCTCAATCAAGACAGCATCAACCTGGGATCAGACGCTGGGTGAGACCAGAGAATCAACCAACAGAGTGACAGTATCTCCTCAGAGGTTCACCCGATCTCCTCCAGGGTCCACCTTATATACAGTTCATTCTGCCTGAGGCATGGATGACCACATCTTTCTATTCACTTCTTCGAATGCAAATCCGTTTCTGTAGGCAGATCCGAGTTTGCAGACACGAAGTCTGGAGCACAGGCAGAGCTGGTTTTCACATGTAATATCTTGGTATCGGTTCCTGTAAGCCCATCATGGTGTGTCCAAGCCTCGTGAAATTCCTGGAGTCATGGGCCGGGAAGGCCTCGATGTTATCTCCCAGGTGCAGAGCCCAAGGAAGCCACCGATAATGGGCCAGGATAGTCCTATTCAGATGTAAAGCAGACTGGATGCAATCTGGGTGCTGCCCAGAGTTAGTTACAATTTGAATAGGATGCTGTTTCTGAATGGGGAGGTTAGAATTCCATTTGGAATGTCTATTCTATTACATTCATCATATTCTGTAACTACATACATTTATTTATACAGCATGAATTAACCTTCACATATCACATTATGTACAACAGGGTATGAACACGATCCCTCATGGCAGGGGGATTGGAACTGGATCATCTATAAGGTCCTCTCTGACTCAGACTGTTCTATGACCCTGTGATCATCTGGGCGTCTCAGTAGTGCAGCTGCAGGTGTGAGGAGCACTCAGGGAGCCCTCTCTGCACAGGCTTCCCTGGCACTGACAGAAGCAGCAGTAACACAGGTCTGCCTGGACCTCTTTAGGAGTCAAAGATGCTAAAAAGATAGCCCCTAAACTGCTGCCTGCTCAGGAATTTATTGTGCTGCATTTTGGGTGGAGTTCAGCCCCTTTCCCCATGTTTGGCACACCCATGAGCTCTTGTGCTTCTTGGAGGCAAAAGCACAAGAACAGCTGTGAAACTCCCTGAGGACAACATTCTACTTTTCTGACCAGTCAGGGCCTTTTCATTCCTCACTCCATTCCAATGTGGAAATTAGACATTATGAATTCAGGGAGTTTTAACATTTAAAGAGAGAAGAAAATCTTTCCACTTGTCTATCTGTAAAGAAAGAAAGGCCAAGTGTGTTAGAAGAGGGGTGCAGTGCTCATCTAAATTTGACATCCAAACACCTGGGGTTTTTTGAGCTACTTCAAGTCTAGACTATGTAGCTCTCCCTGCCCTATTCTTGTGTTGAGCTAGGACTACTCCCTGCACCCAGCAGGGCTCAAACAGCTGAAAGGGGAAAGGTTTTTGTCTATTATTCAATAGCTGCAGTTACCCTCTTGTATCTCTGCTCAGCTGAACTGCAGCAGTTTTGTGCTTCTTGCCTTCTGCAACCTCTTCACTTACAGCAAAAATACAAATAATATCTATGAAATGAGTCCTGGTTGCTTTCAAATGGACAATTTGCATTTCTGTTTTAAAGAAAGAAACACACAGCTGTGACACCTCTTGTTTTCAGAACACAACACCGCAGGGAAACCAAGCAATAAGGCATGGCTACATGTGGCATTAATAAGCAATTGATTGCAGAAAAGCAGAGGAAATTCTGACAATTGGATTGTTCTTTAATGGCAACTAAGTGTGCTCACAGGAGGAGGTGGTAAGCTTCTGCAGCACAGATTGTTGGGGTAGGGAAGTACCAAGGAAATGTGAAAATGCCTAAAACATAAACTGGATAGTGTAGTCATAATGGCATCTGCTGCTGATAAATGCGGTGAAGCTTTTTGTCCAGTGTTTTTATACTACTCTAAGGTTGTATGGCACGCCAGGGGTTTGATTTCACCCTTAGTAGGAACAGCACAACTTTCCATTCAGATTCATGAGCCAAGATAAGCCCATAAGTACACATGTTTATGTAACATTGTATTCAGAATTGCAAGGAATTTAACATGCTGTTTCTTGCTAGTGGCACAGGAATCAGCTTTCTAATACACTGCGTGGCAGACCGTAAGAACAAAAGCAAAAAAAAAAAAAAAGCAATGGCTGAAAATTGTTGGCAAAACTCTGAAGTGCTTTGCAAGCAGAACAAAATATTCCCAGTGCTTCTGGAGAAAGCAGCCTGCACCTCAGTGTAGCAAATACCAAGCAAGTGTATATAAAATGTTGTAGGATGGCAAAGCACTATGCTAAAAACCTCCAGACACAGCTCTGCATTTCCCTTTCAGGTGCCTTTTACGGTCATCAGTGTGAAGGCTGGTAAATATTTAATTGGAAAACCACCATGGAATGCCTCCAAAAAAGCAGAGAGTACTGATGAAAATTCTGCAAGTGCTTTTTTTTTTTTTTTTTTCTGTTTGACCGTACTTTACTCAGGCCCTGGCAAAGTGGGATCATGCAATGTTGGAACTGTCAACTTGTTCTGTGAAAGAACATGAATTCAGTTTCAACTGCACAGTCTGAAAGCAAAGTTATAAATACATTTATTTCTGGGACAGTGAGTGTCTCCTGGGCCAATAAATTAATTCTGAATGATCATTTCCTCTCAAGGATGCTTGAACACTTGCAAAACACTGAAGGGGGTGTGGAGAGGACTATTTTTAATTCTTTTAGTATTTTCACTAATTTGTTCTTATATTTTCTATTGAGAGATGGTCTATTCCCAGAGATAACCATGGATTGTTTTGTGTGTCTGTGTGTCTGTGTGTCTGTGTGTGTGTGCAGGCACAATTCCTTCAGGAGGCACTTGCCAAGGCAGATGCAAGTGTCCAGTGTTGATTTTAACATGGGGACAGACCCGGTTTTGCAAAGGGGAGAGACCACAACCAGCATCGGGAGAATTAAACCAGAACTCTACAAACAGAAGTCTGTGGATTCTGATGGGCAGCAAGAAGATGTGAAAACATGTGGAAAACTTAACTTCACTCTCCGGTACGATTATGAGAATGAACTCCTGGCTGTCACAATTGTCAAAGCCTTAGATCTGCCTGCTAAAGACTTCACAGGAACATCCGACCCCTACGTTAAGATTTATCTGCTTCCAGATAGGAAAAAGAAGTTTCAAACACGAGTTCACAGAAAGACATTAAATCCAGTCTTTGATGAAACCTTTCAGTTTCCTGTAGCCTATGATCAACTCAGCAACAGGAAATTGCATTTCAGTGTTTATGATTTTGACAGATTTTCTAGACATGACATGATTGGGGAAGTTATTCTTGATAACCTTTTTGAAGTCTCAGATCTCTCCAGGGAAGCCAATGTATGGAAAGACATCCACTGTGCCACCACAGTAAGTAATGTTACAAAAGCATTAACATCATATTTTCACTTCTCTTTTGTAGTTTTTGGCAGTGAACCCTGTTTATCAGCAGAGTCCAAAATAAAAAACATTTAAAAAGAGGATCTGTCAATATTTTCCTTTGAGCACAGAGAATAATGCTTGGGAAGATATAAAATTTAATTACCAAAAAATCTTCTGGGAGCATGCTGTCATCTTTATGGCTCACTGTGTGTATATAAATCACATTTATTAATTAAATGCTACATTATGAAATTCATTGCTTAGCCAGAACTAATAATATTTTTCTGGTAGCAAAACACCTTGTCCTGCAAAGTGACCATCTATTAAGAAAAAGGACCCATCCTATTCTGCTCTTGTTAGGAAATTTTATAGGTTAGAAATCTTGGTAAGGAAAAGAGGCTGAAAATGCTTGAAGTGTAAAATGTTCTTTGCTGACTGCACTGTGCTTAGGGTCCCCAGTAGTTGTATCTGCATTGCTGATGGTTGCTAGGAAAACTCAAGAGGCACAAGCAAGAAGAATTAGGAAATAGAAGTTATTTTTTTTATTGTTGCAAGCAAGAAAAAGAGGTCTGTGCATGGGTGACAGGATGAATGACAGGCTACCAGAGAACAGCAATCTCCAGATATTGCTTTATTAACCTTGAATTACAAACTCATCCTCCCTGATGGGGATTTGAAGAGGCGGAAAAAATCCCAAACAGTTAAAATAGTGAGGTGTGGGGTGTTTGTTTTGCTTTTGGTTTTAGTTTCTTTTCAACTAGCATGCTATTTATATAGAAGTTTTGCCATCCTTGGTTCTGTGGGTGTATCCAAACAGTGTGACTCATCCCAAGGTTTCAGCACAGGCTTGATTTGCACACGGGGGTGAATGGAGGACAGACCAGGGCTACACATCAGTGGCAGGAGCTTCACGCTGTCCCTTCTCTGCAGCCAGAGACTTCCCATGCCTTTTGCACCAAAGGCTTTCCTGATGTTCATACCTGCTGGACAGGTCTAGATCTGCATGAATAGAAGGACAAGGAGCACTGATACGTCCTGGCCAGTTTGAGCTTGAGCACTGTGATCCCTGTGAAAAGAGGAATATCAGAGAGTGTAGAATAGTGGAGTCAGTTTTCAAATGTGAATTCGCAACAGCAGCTATTTATTTCGACTGCTGGGCCTACCAAGCTGCTGTGAACAGCCTTCAGCACACCTCCAGAAATCTGATTTGTGTATCCTTAGTTTGACCAAGCTCAGACTTAAGGTAAATTTAAGAATTGTGTTCTCAAGCTTAAAATTGAATCTATGTTTAAGGTCTTGGAATAATAGTCCACATAACTATTTTTTAAAATTTCTTCTAGCTTTGATATTGTGTTTAATACTTTAGTAATTACTTAAAAGCACTGGTCGCTGGCAGCAGGGGTGTCCATGAGATTTTTAACTGATAACTAGGATGGTTTCAGCAAATAATAATCTCTGGACTGCTCATCACAGGTTTTGAGCAGATGGAAATGCCATACCAGATTATGCGTTTGGGGTTGACACTAATACACATATGGGTGAAAATGGTTGCTAAACTTGGCACTGGATCCCAATTCAAGTTTCTTCCTCACTGAGGGTTAAGGTTAAGGCATGAAGTTTTAGTGCCTTACTCACTCTGCTTGTGTTTTCCTCTGTGTCAAGCTTAAAAGAAAACATGAGGTTTCTGGATTTCAGCCTTTCAGTCAGTATAGTTTAAAGTGCTGCATGTGTATGAAAAGGTTGTCTCCACTTAAACCATCAACAATGGGCACATAAAATTGAGATATCTTCTAGTGCTGAGTAACCTCATCAGCTTTCACAAGCCTTACCCTATTCTCAGAAAATTATGTAAGAAATTGGCAATTGATTTTTTTTTTTCTGGAAAAATTAGGCCTACCCAGAAGATGTCCAGTAACTGTATGGGCCATGTGCTGCCTTGTGTTTTACTTGAGCTGTTTCATGAAATAGGAATACAGGCTTCTGGTTTTGTCATTTCAGAAGCTGTAAGTTGAGAGAGACAAACCTTCAAAGGAATAAACACTGTGTGAGATGTTAATCAGAGAGGACTCACTGTCTTAAACACATACAAAGTTTATCAAAGTCACTAACTAGCAGTTAATTGACCAGTGATGGCCAGAGTCAACTGAATTTTGTTAAACCTTGAAAAAGAAAGATCCGGCTGGTTCTACAGTTGGTGGGAAATTATTCTAATCCAAACAAATGTGCTTTGGTGTTCATAAAGAATCCTTGCAAATCAAGCAGGCTGTGTGAGTGGAAAAGGCCATACCCACCCACTAGAGCCCAGGAACCAAGGTGCCATTTTGCAAATATATTTCTCTCATGCTTTTTACTTCTTCACTTTTTCTCTGTTTTGTTGTATGTTCTGAGAAGTTTTTTGTCTCTGTTTAGATGTGATTCCTACACCCACTGGTCTGCTCGTGCTGTTGCTTAATGACAGATGTGGAAAATAATAGAAGTGATAGATCAAAAAATTAGTCCAAAACTTACAAAAAACAATAGAAGCGGCCTCTCCTCAGCTGTGAATCTTTTACATCTCTTCCACAGTCAAGAGTTTTCTACTCAGAAGTTAAAATGAGGGCAAAAACAATTCCTATTGCCAGTATGAAAATAATCTTTTCTTATGACACCAAACTCTGCAGTCTTAAACACTACTAGACAGATTTACCAAAAAGATGGATTGCAACATTTTGCCTGTGAAGGAAATTGCCACAGGAGACCAGGAGATTCTTTGTTATGCAACAACTCTTTGTCAGTAGTTAACATAATTTTAGAAAGATTTGCTTGTGCAACCATAAGGTGTTTTAATTTGGTACAGGAAATACAACCTGGGAAAATCAGACTGGATCGTTGCATTGAGTCCTTTTGGCTCTAAAACCAATGACTTTGTGTGAATCTACAGTTTTAATACCCTTTCTTTGCTCCTAATAATAATCTGAAATTATTCAAATTGGAATAATTTAGAAGTGCAGGATTGGCCCCCACACGCACACTCATTTTTATTCTCTTTGTTTTCAGATGCTGATATTTATTCACGTTTTGTAGTTTAGGTTTTTGCCTTCATTTCTTCATTCATATCATTGTTTCTCTGTTGTATTTCTGGGTTGTTGTTTTTCTATATTGAAGACATACCACATTTTATAGTATGTAACATGTACCTTTCTAAGTGCTAAAGTATATTCCTTTCTTAAAGTTAGATTATTAATGTAAATTTAGAGCAAAATCAGTAGTGTAGGAAAAGTATCTTAGATATCTGATATATCCCCAAATTTTGCTTGAATAGGTGATTGAATTTTCAATTAATAAGCCATCATTCACTTCTGTTCATCTGTTTAATTAAAAAAAATAAGGAAAAAAAAATCAAGAGTCAGCTTTGGACTACCTGTGAAGGTTGTTCATTATATTGGAATACTGTAATTCTCACTACACTTGAGAAAATAATTCATAACATTAGAGGCAAATAATATCAAATGGATTGTTTAATCAACACATGAAGCTTCAGGTTTTGCCTGGTGCTTGTAAATTTTGCATAGGTTTCTGCGGTTTTGTTACTATCAAAATATAGTGCATACTTTAAAAAAAGAAAACTCTCTATTTGGAATTGCTAACAAGCGCTTCTAATATTCAGTGTCTTAAAATTTTCTAGGCAAGTCCACTGGTAGGGATCCAACAGTTTCTGCATGTAAACTCTTATTAGGTTACTATAATACTTTTAAAAATACTTATCATCTCCTTTGGAAACTTCCTCTAATGCTGTTGCCTAAAAAAATTGGCAAGTGACTGTCAGAAAGCTTTTTTTTTTCTGAAGGTATCCTGTGAAGTCTGTTAGAGTAACCAATTATAGGAAACCATGCAACTGGGAAAAAAAATAAAGCTCAGAATTTAGAGGAAAGCCATTCCCATTTCCAGCAGTGGTGGTCTCTTGGGGATTTAGTCATCAAATTGTCATATACTTGTACCCTCTTGAATTATCTCATGTAGACAGATGGAACTTGATTATTATTTAGTTCCCCAGCACCAGGCATTTCAGTGCTGCAGTTTGCTCATTTGTGAAGTGGAATGTAAAAGCAGATTTTGTAAGGACACAGTCTTCGTGTGATGTCCGTGGTGCACAACTGCTGTTTCTAAAGCAATTGGAATATAATTATTAGCATCTCTGGGAAAGACAGAAGTGCTTAAATATATATCTTTTGAAATAAGTAGGACAGTAACATTTGTCTCAGTTCATTTATATCAAATTCTTGTCAGAGTAGGGAATAACACAGGTAATTCTGCTGGCTGCTGGCCTCTGTTATGGAAATAGATTCTTCTGATTTCCTCATCAAACAAGAATGAAGCCCACCTCTGAATTTCATCCACAGCATAATATTTGCTTTGTTTTCTCCATCTCCCCTGTTTTGTAAGTGGACAAAGCTTTAGACCTTTCCCTGAGTAGGGAGGTTGTGGTAGAGAGCTGGCAGAGGTGTTTTTTGTAGCCCAACCTTGAGGCCACATTTCAAGGATTGTCCTTTTTCCTTGTGTTCAAAGAGCAGCACTATGAGGAAATGTTTTGTCACCAGCAATGTGCTGGGCCAAGCCCTACAGCTGCCCATCTTCATCAGAATGCACTTAGACCTATGAATGTCTCTGGAAATGCACTTGAAAGGTTCAACAGAACCCTAAACAGGTTCCTAAAAGTCCTTAAAGAACCTTAAACAGGTTCTTAAAAGTCCTTAAAAGACTCAGGGCTTGTCAGTGTAGGAACATTGATCATCTCTGCAAAAGGGAACAGCCCCTTCCAAGCCAAGAACTGCTGGCACTCACATATTTGCTCAGGGCCAGTGAATAAAGGGATCCATGTGACCATTGCTGCTGCTGAGCAGGTGAGAGAATACTCTGGATTATTCTCTAAACTTTTTGGAGACCTTCATTTAAGCCTTTTGGAGACCTTCATTTATGTTTGGAACTGCTTTAGGTCTGGTTGATAACTAGAAAAGGCAATGGATAAAGGGTGGGTTTCTGTCCAGTTATTGAAGGCAGGGAAGGTTTCTATTATTATTATTATTTATTGTTTCTTTTCATTTAAAATGACGAGTTATTTTAATATTTTGATTTTCTAGAGGCAAGCTGTTACTTTCACTCTATCTAAAAAGTAATAAATATTAGGTGAATGAAGGGCATGGTTTCCTCAAGGGACTTTAATATCTCTGCAACTGCAAAGTCTCTTTGCAGACATTGCACTGCAGCTTCAGAAAAGCATCTTTCTGTGGGGGGCCACAGCAAATTTGGTTCATTCTCCTGTCACAGTTAGTTCACAGAAGCACCTCTGCTCTCAGCTGTTCTGAGGCAGGAATAGGCAACACCCCAGTGCACCAGACACGTGGTTCTGTACAGAGGGAGCAGCACAAGGAGCACCCAGGAGGCTTCCAGGCCATTCTGCAGCCTCAAGGAATTCTCCCTCTGCCATCAGGGCTGCAAGCAGCAGCAGAGCTTACCCAGAGCAACCAGGGTGACAGGCTCAGCCAAGCATCAGCCCCCCAAAGCAGAGGACACTGTCATTATAGAGCAACAGGCCCCACTGCTTCCATACTGTCTTCCACAGAGGCAAGAACAAACACAAACTTAATTGATTCATTTCCCAGGGCAACAGCTCAATCAGGAGCTGGTGCTGAGAGGAAGGAAAGAGCTGGGTTTGGTATGCAAAGAATAACAGGAGATGAAAATAAATGTTAGCGATGGGGACAAGGTTTCCAAAGGAAAATCCCCTCGGGAGGTGGTAGAATTAGCTCTCCAGCCTGAGCCTCGCAGAACTTTTAATAATTTCTGTGATAGCAAGGGTACCATTGGATTTTAAATGCATAAATGAGAAAACAGACTGGTAGATTTCTGTTCTGTTCTTTCTATCACCCTTTGAACTCTTGCTATATGCCTCAAAACCAGGAGTACTTTAATACATTTTTAGCTAATTTTCTCAGGGGGCAGTTCTTCTTTCTCCTTCCATCCAACTCCCAACATTCATTGTTATTTTTTTATCCCTGATTATTGAAGCTTAATGTCAGTAGTTTTTTATTGGAAAGCAAAAATATATATAATATGTTTCTAAACCGAGAAAGAGAAATCTGTGCTATGGGGGAATTATCCTCCTGCAATATTTGAGTAATCCAAAGGTCTAACTCTGCCAACGCATTTTTCGTTAAATTTAAATTTTAGTTTTCTTTAAATTTACATACTATACAGAAGAACAGTTTTCAGCATTACTAAAGGAAACAGCTAAATGTATAGAAAAGCAAATGCCTGAATACCTTCTTAGGTAGCTAGAAAATTACTATTATTATTTATTATGGTGGCTTGCTCAAAATATAGCAGGAAAGCTGAGAATGAAATTTGCAATTAATTTGGTTAGAAATCAAGTACAAATGGAATTCATGCTGCTGTTAGTATTTTTGTTGGGCTACACTTACATGCAGTCTTTAAAACATCATTCCAATTACAATTAATAGGAAAGTAGTTCCAGATATTAAAATTGAGATTAATAACTGAACTGTTACTGTGGATTATGATAATATGAATGATAAATAAAGCAGCAACAATTAAATTTTTGAGTTAATCTAATTTCTACTGCACTACTAATTATGCAGATACTTGTTATTTTAACCATGGAAATTAATGACAGACTAGCAACAACAAAATCATGTAAATTTTCCAGTTCCAGTAGCATTTACATAGTTCATTGTAAGAATACAGAGCAAGTTGCTGCTTTAAGATTTTGCTTGAATTTCAAAACTTGAAAAACTAATGGAAAAGAAGAGGAAACAAACATCAGTGAAAAAATGGTCACTTGTGACTCAGTAATGACACCTTTTTTTTCATATACCAGGTCCCTACAAGCTTTTCACCCCTGCTATCATAGGAAATCAGTTAAGATGTTGGCATCGAGGAGGGAGACTATGAAAGTTATATAAAGTATCAGTATAGGCAATAAACAGTTTTCCTGTTCAGTTTCAGAGTTATGGGGGCTGATACCTGAGTAGAACCACCCTGAACATGGAAGGTTCTGTAGCCACCTTCCCCACTGAACTTGTGGAGGTTCCTAGTTAAAAGTTGTCTCTTTTATTGAATTTTGTGGAGACTACTGAGAAAATTAATTGGCAGCAAAGCTTTGTCCAGCAACAGCAGTTCAAAAACCTCAATCAGTTTAATTGATGCTCCCCTACAAGTTCTCCAAACTTCTCTTCTTATCCCTTCCCTTTTATCTATATTGTGAGTGGGGAGCACAGCCTCTGTAGAAATGCTGCAATTTTTACAGGCATACGTGTGGAAATGAGAGCACTGGTGTCCATTGGGTATGATAACAAATAGAATAGAATAAGAATTTTTTTTATTTCTGACTGTGCCAACTGCTGGACTAATTTCCCAGGAGCCCACAAAGCAGAGAATGTGGACAGATCCTAATGGATCCATCCTAATGGAAGTAATGGAAAAATATTATTAGCACATTCATTCACGTGGTTACTAATGTGGGATGAGAATTATGCCAAGTTTAAAAATCTGCATTCAGTAGCTCAAAACCCACAAAGTTCATCAGAATAACTGATATGTGCATGTCAGACCATTTTTTAAATTTGTTTTATTTTGTTCTAGACCTACCACACCAGAAAATGGATGGGGTAGAGGTAAAAGGGTAGCTATGAAAGTAGCTGAAGCTGGTAGAGCGCTGGTCACTGTTTCAGGTCCTTAGCGCTGTGTGGTGGCTGATGGACACAATAGGGAAATATTTCACAGAGAAATCAGTGAAGGAGAGATATGAGGTGTCAACAGAAGCTTCCATTTGCATAAGTGCAGCTGTGCTGGATGCTGTTTTTTCTGTACCTGTTATTGGAAGCCAGTGGGAGGCAATCATTGCAAGAACCCATAAAGCTAGCTGTTAATTGAAGCCCAAATTTAGTTCAAGAAGAAAAAAAAATCAAAATAGGTCTATGAAAGAAACGAAGTGCCATGGGACTTAAGTCATGTGCAATTTTCATAAAATATGTGATATATGTAAGGCAATCTGAGGATGATTTAAAAATATGCACAAATCACAACCGCTGGATTGTGTCTTGTGAGTTGTGTATTTAAAATATGCACAAATCACAACCACTTGATTGCGTCTTGTTTGAGGCACACTGTGATGAAGATGGGATTGTTGGGGGCAGTCTGTGCCTTGATTTTTCAGGTTTGCTTGTATTGAAGGGCTCCTGTCAGACTACTTGTGTCAACTTAATTATCTAGTGAATTATAAAGTGAAAAAACATATCAATTTTCCATAGCACTGAGATTCTAAATTAAATTGAATGCTATATTTAAATCTCAACTAAAATTAATAATGTTTAAGGATCCAGGGAATTTAAAAATGTTACTCATGATAATCAATGTGATTAACAAAGGCTGTAATGAGAAGTTTAAAAAAAAACATAACAAAACAGTTAGTATGTTTATAATCTAGGTCTGAATCTGTGTTTTCAGCTCCAAATTTATGAATCTCTAGGGCTCAAATTAACAATAAAAGTGTGTGGGTGAAAATGGAGATATCACAGACATTTTTTGCAATACCCAGTTTCTTATACTATAATTATATATGTATAATTTTAATCTTAATTCTTCCAAAGAACACTTAGAACTTCACACATTCACACTCCTGTGTGAAAAAAGATCACCAATTTTGGCAGATCCTCGGAGCAGAAACTGCTTTTCTCTGTCCCTCAAAAAATGCAGAGCGACAACAGAGTGAGTTTGGCAAGCATTTTGAGCAATGCTTCTTTTAAAGTATTTTAAAACATTAGTACATAGTCTGTATTGTGCGTTATCAGCTGAGCTCACAAAAACTTTTGAGTGTCTACCCAATTCCTCTTAAAAAACAATAATAGAACACTCAGGTTCATACTCCCATCATCAAAAATTATTTTTTCTCTATTCACCTACACAAGCCATCTCTCTGAAGAAGAAAAAATTAGATTTTTTTTATGAGCTACCCATGGTGTTTCATGATCCAACCCATCTTCATCACCTTTCTCTACATAGATCTTAGGTAACTCTGAAGCACTGAAACTCAGGGAACTCTATTTTCTTTTCAAACAAAAGAGTGAGATCTATTTGATATATGGACATGATAAACAACCATCAGACTCTAAACTCAGAGAGTAATGCCAGTAGGAGAAGCTCTGCTTGAAACTCTGTTCAGATATGTCAGAACTGTAAAATTTAATACATCACTTGCCACTGTAACAAATGAGTGGAAAGAATTACCATTCAGTTGTTCAAGTTTTATTTGTTTTCTGAAATAGAAAATTGGGGTTGGTAATTTAGTCTCTGGCACAAAATTCTGCACTCTTTGTGGCAAAGAAAGGGAGAGGTCAAATAGCTGTATTTGTCCTGTGTGAACTGAATGAGCCCAATCATTTTGAAATTCTGAGAAATCTGAAATTCTGACAAGCATGAAATTTGCCCATAGGGCATGTTCACATGCTTATCAAACTAGTAATTGTCAAAACAAAATCCCAGCAAAATGACTGAACTTTTGAATTTACCAACCTGCACAAAAGTCAATATTTTATTACCACTTCAACAGAGACTTTAAAGCTATCCCAAAAGTGTATTCTATCTAGTCTGCAATGCAGGGGGGAAAAAACAATAACAAAACAAAATACAAAAAAACTCAGACCCTGAAGCATGAGATTAAGTTCATCTTTACTCAAGAAAGATGTGAAATACTTGTTTCAATTTAGACAGAGTATTAGCCTGAAGGAAGTCAATAAAATTGTTCACAGCAGCTGAAGAATGTGAACAAGAAGCCCAGTCTTGCCTTGTAACAGTAAACAATATATTTGTCATCTACACAGCAATCATTATTTTAATATGTTTCATTTAAAAATATATTATGTTTGCCTTCTGATGCTAGAACAGCTGTACAGTAAATCCAGCAGCTCTCAAACGAATTTGTGCTCTCAGGGTAACTGTAGGTTAGACAGATAAAATACTGAAGCTGAGATGTCAAAAATAAGATTTTTAGTATTAGTCCAAAAATAAAAGTCCTTTGAGATCACATGAGCATGCTTGAGAGTGGCTGCCTTACAGAGTGGCTTCCTTACATGCCCCTTACATACTCATAGCCTAAGTTCTTAATATGCAATTCTTTGGAGGGTGGGGAGGTAGGTGTAGCTAAAATTTAGAACCAGAAAAATTTAGAACCTAGCAAACATCTCAAAACTTAAACTTTTGCAGTGCTAGGATAATTGTATAACTGAGAAAAGGAAAAAAAATAAAAAGAACTGGTAGAAACTCCCTTAAGTTACACACCTCAAGTATTGTAGCATCCAAACTGTATGGCAACATCTTATTTCATGACTACTTAGCACATGGTCTCGATATAGAAACTGTTATTTAAATTTATATGGAACCTATCCATCCTTCTGAGTAAATTGTCCTCCAAAAACTTGTTGTTGAGCCAGAAAAGCTGTAGGTGCTACTCTTCTACTTTGCTTTTTTTCTGAAACAGAAGAACCTCTTAAAGCACATTGAGAGCAGTAAAGAGAGCAACTTTTACGAGCATGTTCTTCTTTTTGAAGCACTTTGACAGGACTACCTTTTAATACACATACCTGTGCAGAAATTATTCTCCTACATAAATTCCAGTGTCTAAAGGGCATGTAAATGTGCATGATCTAAATATTCCATCAGATTTCTTTCTATTTGGGCTAATGGACCATGAGTGTTTTCAAGAGCAGAACTCAACATTCTACTTTCAGGACCTTTTCATTTGTGTGAATTCAACACAAAAATATCAGGAGTCCAGAAAGTTTGTTTTAATTTCTCAGTTTAGTAATTTAAGATCTTGTCTCTAAACTATTATTTTGCTGTTACTCCTCCTGTACTTTACAGAAATAATTTTTGAAAATTGCTTGTGGCTACTTCAGAAGCATCTGAGGCTGCAAAAGAAGCCTCTCTCCATGTTAAAAAAAATTACAGTTTTGCATGATCTGAACTGAATTTGGGTAGCATGATCAGGTTTCTAATAATTGCTATTCTTTTTCAGGAAAGCATAGATTTGGGTGAGATCATGTTTTCCCTTTGTTATTTGCCTACTGCTGGGAGAATGACTTTGACAGTCATCAAATGTCGGAATCTCAAAGCAATGGATATAACGGGTGCATCAGGTGAATCTACTTCTTTTTAAAAAGGCAGTCTGTTCAGGAAGGGGATGAGTAAGAACTTGGGTTTTGTGTGTCTAACATGGCTGTGGGATGGAAGTGGCAGAGAATGAACACAGACCTTGTTTAGATGGACTGGCAGCCAGTGTGTCTGTGCGGAATGGCTGTACCTTTCATTGGCATTTACAGCATGATGAAAGCAGTGTTTTCCAGGGTCACTCAAATCTTTGCAACCTTTTACCTTAGCAGTATAACATTTCTACCACAAATATTGTTCTTATGCTAGCATTTGACTGGCTTTGAGTCCTAATGCATGAACTGATTATCTGTTACTCAGATCCATACGTCAAAGTGTCGCTGATGTGCGAGGGGCGGAGGCTGAAAAAGAGGAAAACGACCACAAAGAAGAACACACTGAATCCTGTTTATAATGAGGCCATCATCTTTGATATCCCTCCAGAGAACGTGGACCAGGTCAGCCTCTCCATTGCAGTGATGGATTATGACAGGTAAGCACAGTTCACTTTCTGACCAGAGACAATTCCTGATCTCTGCAAGGGACTGCTTTCTGCCTTGAGCTTACGAGCAGCTTCAGCATCACGAAAGATAAAGCCTTGGGGCCATTTAATGAAGAAGTTTAAAGCTTCCACACCTTTTAAAGCACATGGCTTTTTATCTGTGTCATAAATGACTGAGATGAGGAAGAAATATGGGTCAATTTTTCTTCAGGCCACTAGGCCTGGCATACATTCCTGTCCATTTCTGGGGGCTGGACTATGTACAAACTTTATAAATCAGGTATGTCTTCTAGCTTTAAAAAGTCCCTCACACCTCTAATTTCTATTTAAATAGCAGGTATTTGAAACTAAAGAAAATTTCAATGACTAAAAAGGAATTAAAGGCTAATTATGTCATTGAGCTAAGTCATTAATTATTTCTTTGATTGATTCAGTAAAATAACTTTTCAATGTGTAACCTCCAATATGTAACCTTTGGGTTCAGCCCTCACTGATAACATGTCTTGGGCTAATTATCTATGGCTTCACTGAGAATTGACATGAAAAGACTCTTGCTCAGAGTGGCTCAAGGACTGCAGGTTGATCAAGACTGTGACTGACAGAATCCTGCTGAAGCCAAGTCTGTTTCTTTCAAGTGCTATTAGTAATGAACTCCTGAGATTGCAGGGTAAATAAACAGTGAAAGTCCAACCTAGTAACATCACCCTTCAGATTGTTTTCCCTTGCTGTCAGATTTCTGGTTGTTCTCCAAGCTCTGCCAGAAAGACTTTCTCACTCAGATGTGAGAGCGGCGCCGTGGTGCCATTAGCAGGGAAGGAGCAGAGCAGCTTGCACACTTCCAGTCCTCCTCAGCTCCTCCCTTCCCAGCACTGGCTGGGGGGAAATTGGAAAGCATTATTCTAAGGTACACAGAGTCAAGGTACAGAAAATTACTTTCTGGTCATCCTCAACCAGTTTGTGGCACTGTGAGGAGCACAAAGTATTAAGGTATAGCCTATTACAACTATGACTCTTACCTTTCACAATTTTGACTGAACTTCCAAAGATCACAGCAGCTAGAGCTAAGAAATAGTTTATGAAATTATGTCTGAAGCATTTGCAGCAGGAAATGTATTCCCCACTATTTTCCTTCACCCTCCTCTCTCACAAAATTCAAGCATGTTTTCCTTCAGATAACTTTGTGTTTTGTGCTCCTTTTCTGTCCTTGCGTCTTTTGGGTTGTAACCTTTTAGTGGCAAGGATTATGATTTCATTGCTATTTTTATAGCTGCTAGAAGCACTCTGGTCGTGGCTGGAGGTTTTTGATGTTACCATTACAGAATTTAATATTACTGTACTACCATTACAACTAATATCTGTAATAAATGATGTGAAAACTTTGGTCATATATTCTGCTCCACACTAGGCCAGTAAACTGAATTGTATATCAGATGTTATTAAACCTATTTTTTATTAAAAATAAATTCTTTCTCTCTCTACAATTCTCAGAGTAGGGCACAATGAGGTCATTGGAGTATGCCGGACAGGAATTGACGCCGAAGGCCTTGGGAGAGATCACTGGAATGAAATGTTGGCTTACCCACGTAAACCAATAACTCACTGGCACCCACTAGTAGAGGTAAGAAGTAGCATAATTTTGTCCTTGAAATTGAATGGTTTTGCCCCTCACATTTATGGGCTTCTGAGAACCATGAAAATCAGTGCAGCACCTATAGAGCAGGTAGAAGATCATTAGCACAGCCTAAATCTAGTTGTATGGGTTTATCTATCATTTAAAAGGGCCATTTCAACAGTTTCCATGATGCTCTGATGGCATTGTAAGATTACATTTAGGCATTTTAAATTCCCAGAGATAAAGAGCTTACAGCTACTTAGAAGAGATCATTTGCAAAAATTTCAAAAGCAATCATTTCCTATTCAAAAATCTTTAGCATAAGCTGCTGTTGCTAAAACATTAATCTGTAACTGGCCTGCAAATTAGGCTAAATTGTGGCAACATACCAGCAGCTCCCTCCAGAGTTATTCAACAGATGCTTACTGGAAGCTTTTTCAAATGTAGGGGTGATTATATCTACAAGTCCTTAGGCTTGGACTCCCTCTGTGATCTGCTGTGGCCACACATTGTTGGTGCTCTGTACACAAAAATCCTCACAGCTCTGGACTCAGAAAGACGCATATTGAAGCCTTAGGAAGCAGCAGGGGCACAGAGGCACTGTTTAGCCCATCACAAAAGCAATCTGTAGAAAAATGATTTGCTGCCTGAGGCCATGTGATTCCCCCACTCTGTAGCACATGGCTGCACAACATCTCCTGTGAGAGGTGGTAAAAGAGTATCAAGGCTTCAGGAAATCACCAAGAAGAGTGTGGGGGCAAGGAAAATGAGTCAAGGCAGCAGAGAAGCATCTTTTAGAGGTTCATGGCTCTCTCTGGTCTATGTGTGTTAGGAGACAGAGGTGCCAAAGCTGTTGATGAAATAAACCCATTCCTGTGAAACGAGTCAGAGGCATTTTTAGAAGGTCAATTCAGAAATTTTCTTTCCATTATTAGTTCTGCTGGAGGCTTTGATGCCAGAGACTTTGATCCAGAGACTAGAAAGGGCCTGGATGTGATCGGGATTCTTTTTTGAGAGAGTGTCTCATCCTCTGAAACGAGTGTGATGCACAGCCAGATGTGATGACATTTGCAACAATAACACTTTTCTTGCAGCTACCTGGCCGAGCAACCAGTTTTGACAGCCAGGGATCCTGTTCCTCACCCAAACCACCGCTTACGCCCTAGGAGCCGGAATGGATCCATCCTGCTCAGTGTCCAAAGCTCCCCCCTAGCTCACATCTACATCAACAGAAGGTTTGCGTTCTGCAGATGAACTGTATCCATATTTTTTTATCAAAATGCATCTTTCCTATTTTAAGTCTTATATGACAGTTTATAATAATTTGTTAAAATGTGAATGAAGTCGACTAGAGTCAAATATAACCCTTCCTTGTGCAAATTCATTCACCTGTTTTATCTCTGGCATATGTCCAGGGTCATATTCAAGCAGTGGTTTGATGGGGCCTGTATCTTTTCAGAGGAAAAGAAACCAGAAAAAAAGAAGTAATGTAAAAGTACTGCGCCTTTTAACACCTAATTCTTTTGAGTAAATAGTCATATACAGCTCATGTAGTAAATTCCTTCTAAATTGCACTAAATTCCCTATGACTTTGCAAGATAGCACTTCAAACTGAATGTTGCATGAAAAAAAACCAACTGTTGTCATGTTTTGAGTAGCTGGAAGATCAGTTCATTCCTTGGGCAGGGAGGAAGGGCTGATTTAAAGCCCACTGGAGCCAGTGAGGCAGATGTACTTACTTCAGTGGGTTTTAGTCCAGCCCTTCTGAAACAGGTATGAGAACTGGATCTATGCAGTTATAACCTTCCAGCACTCATGATGACAGCTGCATCTCCACACAAGTCAAACTGCAGAGCAGAGAATGCTCAGACATAAAGGAATCGATTTAATGAGATTTATCTCTTAAAAAAATTGACCAAATATTGAGGTTACCCACGACATTTTTGTGATTCTTGATTTAATGTGACAGACTTAGATTTCTTTGAAGTTATTTTGACTGAGTGCACAGCACACATGGAATTTAGTTTCTGGTTGCTGGCTGGATGCCTCTAGACACATATGCTAAATATGAATTTGAGATGTGTTTTCTGTCAGTCTATGGAGAGACAAATCAAAATGTATCTATTTTACAAGCAAGTAAATTCATTTATTAGAATACACAGTGACAGCAAACGCAAAAATCTATTTGCTGTAGTCAGATACTTTAAGAACTAGAAGAGAACTACATATTATTTCATGGATTTATCTCCAAACACTGCAGTTTACCTCAATCAGATAAATCAGATAGTTACTTTCTTTTTTCTTTTTTTAATTTTCTTTCTTTCTGTGAAGAGTGTAGCACAGACAGCATGATTGGGTCTGAGATTTTGAAAGCTGGACTGTAAGTAGACAAAGTTAGGAGGTGGCACTTTTTGTATCTTTGCAACATATATGAAGAAAACAGAGGAGACAGTGTTTTCCAAAACAGCATTTTTACAGAAGTGTCATGCGGGAGAAAAACTACAAAGGAAGATTGATTTATGATAATGAAATTTTGAGAATTCATCAGGATATGAAGGGAAAAGGTCATTTTGGCAAACTTCTGAAGAACCATTTTGAGTAAGCTTAGCCTGGCTGACACAAAATATGTTCCTGAAGATCCAGTCCCTCCATGCCACTGACTGATCTCTCAGACAGACAAAAATACCTTGAAGTGTCTTAAACTGCTCCAGAAAAGCTAGCAGGGCTGGTCTTAACATTACAGGTGTATCCAAGTCAAAAAAGGAGGCACTTCTATACCTTGCCTCCTGTGCCTATGAACACAGCAAGCAAGCAAATAAGTATAAAAATCAATCTCTCAGACAGTCTTTACAAATAAGGGGAGAAAAAGAAAATAAAAGAAAGAAAAAAGGGGAAAAAGCAAAGGCTCCAGCCCAAGTTTTTGAATCTTTGTTTCAGGTTGTTATTCATGGCTTCTAGGCAGAAATGGTTTCTTCCAGAGAGGATTGGTAATGCTGAACTCTGATCCTCCCTGCTTAACATTGCATTTTCAACACCATAAATACAGAGCAGCCTTGCAGAATTCCATTTCTCCTTTTGCTCTGGATGAGTAATTTTTTTAATAGGAGAACAAACTCTCCTCTGTGAGGTTTTTTTTCCTCCCATCATTGTTACCCTAACAAAATTCTGTGGCCTAGATAATTTCAACATGATTCTGCAAGGCTGATATAGAAACAGATATATATGTATATATATGGAGATTGAAAAACTATTTTATGTATACATTTATCTTAATATAAATTATATCAACAGTGGCCTTTGTGGCCTAGAGAATACTTTTTGTAATGTGGTACTGTAACAGTTAATTAAATATTCTTTGCACTTTTTTGCACCTAATATTCCAAAAAGCTAACAAATTCACTATCAAATGTAGCATAAGTGTTCAGCAATGAGCAACATCTTTTTACCTATTTTACTGTTCTCTGAGTATCCTGTGTGTTTCATCATAGGTAGTAAGGTATTTCAAGATTCAGTTCCTTAAATTTTAATTGTTGTCAAATACCAAAGGCTCGGCTTGTGGCCCCTTGTTGTGTTATTTTTGGTATTGTTAATAACAACAGTGAATGACTTCTGTGTCTAAACCTGATTGATGGGTGCTCTGCCTCTAGGAAAAATCAGGCTGCAAAGTCATCTGGACATCTAGCTTCAAAAGTGATCCCTTAAGTATTTATCTTTATTCTCTTAGCAGTGATTAATAGAACTAGTGAAAAAGACATTTTTTCTCCATTGCTTCCTTAGCCATCTCAAAAGACAGGATATGCACTTAGCATAACCCATCCATTGGCTTTAGAGCCTGGTTCACAAGTTACTCCCAGTGAGATCAAAAAAGCACCAAGGAAGAGCTTAGCACAGTTTAAGTCAAGGAATATGTTACTTGATGCATATCTTTATTAAGGAATTTTAAATATTTTAATTTGGAAATTTGGAGAAGTTGCAAGTTTTCTGCTCCCATCCTTTTTTTTTTTTTTTTTTAATTTCCTGCTTATCCATATTTCTCCCATATCTCATGCATTACCCCAATTTGGGAAAAAAACAAATGTGGCAAAAGGCTGGTTTAAAATATATCGTAGTACTTTTACAACAGTTAGAAAATCTTCCTTTCCTAAAGGCTGAAGTTATTTTGCTAGAAGCAGTTTACTGGTAACAGCACTTAAGAATTGTAGTTGCCTGGCCTGGCTTTTTTTATACTCTCACACTGCAGAGGTGAGCACAAGCTCACAAAGATGTAAATCATGTTCTGCACTCCATGATCTCAGCTTTGGGTCCCAGCATTTTACAGTCCTGCTGACATGGCCCTTCCCCTCACCCTCCCAGCAGCAACCAGCTCCTTCCTCACCATCTTTGGTCTATGCTGGTCCTAGGGATATGAATATTGGTCAGAGATAAAGTGGCCAGCAGCTTCCCCTGCAAAATTTCTTCTTCAATAAATGCGATTCTTTGGACTACTTCTGCTTAAGTAACAAAATTATACATTTTTCTTAAAGAATGACCACCACTTCCAATATTTTTGAAGAAAATATTGAGCTACCAATAAATGTTTTCATTGGGTTGACTTTTTTCAAGGGAAAAAGTGGTTGCCTAATTTCTTTCTGTGGATGCATTTTTGGAGCAATATTAAGAAAAAAGTTTAGTTACAAGACTCATTTGATCCATCTTTTTCTCCTCTTTCTCAGCTTTTTAATTGGATTCAATGCAATCCATTTAAAAATTTTTAACATGATGATGCACAACCTATACATGATAGTCTAGTTACAAGATTATTTTGCTATCTCTTTTGTATAAACTTTTGTATGTACTAACTTTTTATTATACTCCATTAATTTAACAGGCTTTATACATCTGAAATCATTTGTCTGTATTTTTTGAGTGAGCAAGCATTCAAAAGAAGGGTATTTCAGAACTCAGTAATAGAGTTCTTCTGCTGAAAATGCAACATCTTTCAGAAATCCATAAATGTGCCTGCCAAATTTAAAAATCACCTTATTTGAGCATGCAAAAACCTAGGTTTGCACACACAAGTACTTGCACTTGCTGGATGTACAATCACTATTATTTAGCACTTCTGTTACAACAGAACGCTCACAGCTAATCAGAAATACATTTCAGTTCATGATAAACACTTTACAAATCTGTACTGAGCGACAGTTCCTTGACCTGAGAAGTACATATGACATTATTTCTACAAATGAACAGGCTTGAAAATTTGGTAGCTGCTAAAATATGAGGTATATGTTAATCAGTGAGGTGACTTTTGGACAAAGCTCATATAATATGTGTTGGACCATCCAAAATATGGATAAAATATACCATATATACGAGAAATATTAATGCAGGTTTTGATGGGACATTTTCTCTGTCATTCACACCACAGCAGACACTCAGTTTAACTCAATATTCACTTTCATTTAGCTTCTGAGTCTTGCCAGTCTAAACTGAGCTCTCTGAAAAGAGCTAAATTATGGCACAGAGCAGACCCAGAGCTAGGAAAGATGAAGGAAAATGTGGCAGTAGACACAAAGCTGTTCCATGCATCTGCAAATGCCCTGAAATTGAAACCTTCCTCCTGAAACTGATAATAATTCCACTAGTTTTACCACTTGTCCTTTCTTCCTCTGCTGTAAAACAGGACAAAAGAAGCACATTCCTGAAGAAGCATCAGCATTAAACATGGGAGTTTATTGAGGTGCTGATCACAGCCATTTGCCTTTTCCAAGGCAAATAATACCTTAACTTCTAAAAGTGTCTTTTGTTTACTCATCTTGATGAATAAATATCTCCTGCACAGGGCACTTTTCCTTAACCCTGGAAAATGGCAGGTTTTTAGCAGCATGAAGGAAACCAGGAGCTAGAAATCTAAGAGAAAGCAAAGCTGCAGGTGGGATTTGAATTTCACAGGGCAATCTGGTCAGGAAAATGGAACTAACACCTTCAATCTTGTGCTGAGTGCTAAGGGATGCTTGATGATAGCAGGTGCTCAGGGCTGTGATTTGATGTTTTATCTGATAGCACCTCTACAATGTTGCTGTTGCTGGGAAACCTCTTTACAGGCTCAGAGAGGAGAATGCCTCTGCTATTGCCACGTGAATTTTTTTCCACCCAAGTGTAGACTGTGATTCTTGTGTTCCTTGGGACTCAGTCCCCTGGAAGGACACAAAGCATGTTAAATTTGCAGAACAGGAAAAATCAATTTGGTACTGTGCCATCATGGGGACTAGTCACTTTGTTGGTATTAAAGACAAGTGTTTGTGCCTTGCTGATCCAAGGGAAGACATTTCTCCCAGCACTCCGTGGCTGAGCCATGTTGATGCTATCGAAGATCCTCAGTACCAACATTGTCAAAATATAACCAATACATATAAATACAGCTTAAATAGGTGGCTAGAACACCAAAGCTCCCTCCTGTGGAAAAGGAATGATGACTCCCTGAAAAATAAATCACAGCAGTATGCTCTGGAAGTTGGATCTGCAGGAAGGCACAGAGCTGCTGTGATGAAAGTGGAGCTGCTCAGTAATAATTTATGAATACAGTATGTTGAGTTGACTATTGGTCCTGAGCTAGGTCAGTTCAAAAAATCTACTTTAGGGAAAAAGAGGCAGAAAATGTTTGACAGGGGAGTGTCTCTCAGGAGCAAATGAGTTGTATAAAATGTTACTGTCCATCTTGGTGGCCTGGGAGAGTCTGCTGATGCTATAGCCAGTCTGAAAAATGCATCTCATCTAAAATGGAGAAATCCCAAGCAGGCATAGGGAAAAAGGCACAGGAAAGATGAGGAGGTCTGATTCAGAGCACACAAGATTTATGTCTGAGCAGGCTGGGGATGCAAGATGGTACTGTAGTTCACAGAGAAAAAAGGCTTGGTTGTTCTCCCATGAATGGGTGGGAAAGCTTGAGACAGAACAAATATGCATATAGACTGCTATTTTCAATTCCATTTATTTGAAATATTTAAGTTTGCATATTTAAGATTAAATATTTAAATACCTTTCTATTTTTAATGAAGTGGAGTACTCGCAGACTCTCTAAAAGAAAAGCTGCACATCCATTCAGACTGCCTGTGTTGGCACAGTTAAGTCAGACACAGTGTCCCAAAGCCCAGCAAAAATTAAAGAATTGTGAAATCCTGCCTCTCCCCTGGAGAGGTGAAGTCAGGAAGCCTGACATAAAAAAAGGACTGAATACAGACCAAGGAAAGGATGAGGGCAGGGCTATTTCATCACAACTTCAGGGTTCACAAAGCCATTGATTAGAAAAGAGTGCCACAAACATGTTTTCATGGCAGCAATCTACCTTTTATACAATTTTGCTTTCTTTCAAAATACAAGCATATAAGTGTCTTTGAGAGATTGCTTTAAACATTTTGGGACATTTTCATGCCTTACAAATTCAAGACCCTGAAGTAAAGTGTTGTATTTCATAGAAAAGCTGCTAGTAAGTCCAGGTAAAGAAGCAGAAGAGACTTTTGCACAATGTCCATAGATGTTTAATTCAGCCGCGGCATAGGTGTTGTCCCTCCATCCCGTCCTCCTCCAAGGTCAGCCTCTCCTCCCCCCGGGGCTTCCCAGCAGTCCCCACACAGCACCCAGGTGAGGCCCAATCAGAGAAAAGGGCCTGAGGGCCCCAGGAGCCCATGCACAGGAACAGGGGAAGAAGCCAGTGGGGCACAGGGACAAGGGAAGAAACCAGTGGGGCACAGGGACAAGGGAAGAAACCAGTGGGGCACAGGGACAAGGGAAGAAACCAGTGAAGCACAGGGGCCCTTTAGGGCCCCCACAACTCCCCGTTTTTTTCACTATTAAGAAAGCTTTTCTGAAGGATTAACACAAATGACAAAAACATAAGACAACTTTCAAAATGTAAACAATTCTGAGTGTCCAGTGTCCAAACAGATTTCTTAGAGCTGGCAGGAGGGATATGGCGTTTTAGCATGGTTTTTCAGGAAACTGAGTCCGGAGAAGGTTTCGGCTGTGATAGACTCTGCACAAGGCAGCTCAGGTGGTGGTGTGCCTGTTGGAAACTCCAAACAGAAATCATTACTTCAAAGAGAAAAACATGGGGTGGTTACTTTAGGGACATTTCTTTTCTTTCTCTCGTAATCACGCTCCCTCTGGTATTATGGGGGAACTCTGGGGAAAGGGATTAGTAGAAGCAGACAATGGGAGATGGGAAAGGGTGGTTGGAGTTGGTGGAATCATAAAAAGGGGGTAATAGGACAATGGAAAGGAAAAGGGAAGAATGGGATGGGGCCAGGAAGGCCACAGGAATTGGGGAAGGGTGTTGGAAGAAGACGGACTTATCAGACTGGAAGGTTCTTTCATTATTGACATGGGCTTTCGAATGCAGGACAGCTCGCCCATGTTCTGTGCTCTTCTTGCTTTTAGGCTGTTGCTGGGGCTTGATGGTTGCTGGTTTCCTTGGTAGGTGTGTGGAGAACTTCTGTATTTTGTAGGTTTGTAGTCTGGTGCATGTTTGCCACCTTGAACTGCAACTCCACCAGGTCCTGTCACGTCCGCTGCTTGGGGGCCTTTCCTTCCTTGTATTATATTAAATTCTACAATTTCTCCATCTCCTAGACTGTGGAGATATTTTCTGGGGTTATTCTTTTTTATAGCAGTCTGATGAACAAACACATCTTCTTGGTTATCATTCCGGGTTATGAAACCGTATTTGTTTTTTACATTGAACCATTTTACTGTCCCCAAAACGTTCATGGCAAGGACTTTTTTACTTTTGCTAGGGATTTTGTGTTGGTGTTGCTGGACGTGATGCTGGTGCGCTGCTGCGTGCGGTTTGTCCCGCTCCCGGCGCTGGGTAGCTCCGCTGGGCGGGCTCTCTTGCGGGTCTCTCTCAGGTGGTGTTGGAGGTCGCCACAAGGGGGGGCGGCGTTTTCTTCGCCAGCTCTGCAGCCCCGAGCCATCCCGCGGCGGGGCTGTCTTGCCCCGCGGCAACGGCGCTCCGGGCCCGTGCGGGGCTCCCGGAGCGGTGGCGGTGGGCAGGGGGGCGGCGGCTTCGCCAGCTTTGCAGCTCCGAGCCATCTCCCGACGGGGCTGTCCTGCTCTTCCATGACCGCGGCGTCCCGGGCCCGCCGGTCCCTCCGGCCCGGCCTCGGCTCGAGGGGGCACTGGCCAGCGAGCATGGGCTGGCTCGCTCTGGCTCTGCTGGGCGGCGGCGGCGGGGTGATTGCGGGCTTTCCGGGAGGGGGAGAGCCGCAGCGCGGCTCGGAGCGGCGGCAGCCCCGTCTGAAGGGCTCCGACTCCCGCCACTCCCGCTATGTCTTGTGGAGCAACTCAGGTGACCGCGTCCGTCGGAGGGGGCGTGGGGAGCAGGGGGCGGAATGGGACACCGCACGGCTTCTGCCATGCGGTCTGCGCCATCTTGGGCAGCAGGGGTCCGGACGGAAGAACCCCGGGGAGCGGTTTTCGGCTGATGTCCCTCCCCAAGGGTCACAGCGCATTTTAACAGCATACCAAATAAAGAACACAGTTCTGTGTCAGCTCTTGCCTTTTCATGGAGCACTTGTAAAAATTCATCGGTTAAGAGTAAGTTCTGTGAAACATGAGGAAAATGCTTAAATAATAACTGTAAAAAACACTTCAACTCCTTATCTGAAGACCAAAAGTTTTCTTGAGGAAAAGACTCTTTAAGATAGAGGTAAATTTCTTGTTGTGCGTGGGTGAGTGCTGTCTCCATCTTATCTCACTCAGTCTCTTCCCAACACTGAAAAGTAAGGAGGAAGGAACTAAAATTCGAAACTCACCACAGTGGGGTAGGAAAATCGGGTTTCGTCCGGTTGGGTCGCCATCTGTTGTATTTCATAGAAAAAAGCTGCTTGATCGTCCAGGTAAAGAAGCAGAAGAGACTTTTGCACAATGTCCATAGATGTTTAATTCAGCCGCGGCATAGGTGTTGTCCCTCCATCCCGTCCTCCTCCAAGGTCAGCCTCTCCTCCCCCCGGGGCTTCCCAGCAGTCCCCACACAGCACCCAGGTGAGGCCCAATCAGAGAAAAGGGCCTGAGGGCCCCAGGAGCCCATGCACAGGAACAGGGGAAGAAGCCAGTGGGGCACAGGGACAAGGGAAGAAACCAGTGGGGCACAGGGACAAGGGAAGAAACCAGTGAAGCACAGGGGCCCTTTAGGGCCCCCACAGTAAAGTAAATCCATGCATCCATCCATGAGGAAAATAAAGTGAAATTTAAACAAGAGTAGGGAGTAAGCACTTTCTGTACAATAAATAAAGCTCTAGAACATGCTCAAAACTGCTTTCCTGTGTAGAATAATGGTACGGATATAAGACCTAATACCCTGGGACCTTTTAGTTTAAAAAGGAAAGATGTGTTTCTGATTGTAAAGCAATATTTTCCTGCAGGTATAGAGTTCCTAGTTGCCTGGCCCTGTGTGATTTCAAGTATCAGAAATGCTCCAACAAATATTCATCAACATCACAGATAGGAATTTTAGGCACTTAAGATTAGCACTGACAAAAAGGAATCTGGGTTTTTTTGGGACACTTTCTCAGTTAATTTCAGGAGAAATTGTAGGCTGTTGGATGTTTTTGTGAGGCAGATACATTTCCATAAAAGTAGTCTGCAAGAGGAGAGAGGAAAAGGGTCAAGTTGCTTTTTTTCAATAGGCTATGAGTTGAGACTGATAACAGGATCAGAAGTGGACTGAACAAGAAGATATTTAAAATCTCTTATGACATCTGAGACATAACAGGAGACAAGAGAGGAGGGGAAAAGCCTACAGAGTATGAAGAAAGCCCTCTGGAAAATTAAACAAACAAACAAATAAACAAAATCTCCAGAAAGCAAAAAACCTGTTAAAAGGCGAAGTGGAAAATGTAAAAAGGGGTTGAAGAGTCTTTTCAATAGAGAAAAATACATGAGTAACAAATATTCCAAACAGAAAGGGATTTTTGACGTGATTCCCCCACTTCATATCTTATACAGCCATTTGCAAGCCCACAAGGGTAGTGGGAGCCAATTCCAGAACCTGAGTCTGTTCTTAAAATCAAAACAGCCCTCTACCCCACAGATCTTGCCCTCAGAGGATTCACAGTGCAGAGAGCACTGGTAGTTGCTCATGGCACTTCCTATCCCCCTGGTCTTTTTCTTTCAGGACAATTGAGGCCAAAAAAGGGCATTTCCCACATGTGCTCAGACACGTTCCTCTCTGGATGCTGTAATGACCTCCTATTTATTTGCACCTGACATAGGCTGGAAAATCTCCAACAGGTGAAAAAACATTTTTATATAATGTCACCTCTTCACATTATCAAAGCTCCTGACAAAGAGTGCTTGAATAACCAATAGGAAACGGCTCTGGAAATGCCTCCGTGGTACACAAGGTACTGGTTTTGTTCTCAAGTCAAGCCTCAACTAATACCACGAAATGGTGGACAAGTCATTGGTCTGCTGCAGGTGCTAATTCTCTGATGACTCAAAAATACGAAGTGATAATTATGGTGCATTTTTCCCTTAATATCCCACAGGTCTTTGTGTATGAATAGGGTCCTGGAACTGAGGTTTCAGCCAAATTCCTGCTCCTCCTGTTCTTCCTATTCATGGAGGTTCAGCAGAATAATGAATTCTTATTCCTTTGTCCCAGATTGTCACATAGTAGTGGGTGCACTGTGAATGTTTCACCCTGGGAGTGGCTGCCTCTTATTAAAAAGCAGAGTGATCAACAGAGGACCATTACTTCCCTCACCATGGTTTTCTGAGGCTTAATTGTGTAATAATAGTTATGAGAGAAATGACTGCATAGCTGAACAAGACAGAGAATTGCCAGCTGTAATTATTTTTGTCAAATGGGTATGTGTGGATGGGTGTGTCTTTTTTTCTTCATGTAAATGGAGATTTGGCTACCACAGAAAATGAAAAAGGAGATTTTGGGGACTCTCCAAAGAGCATGTCACACTCTTACATCTATTCCTTTCCAGCCTCATGTATTATAAGTGTTTAATGATCTTAATTATCCTTATAGCACAGGAACCTGATTAATTTATTTAAAGCTACAATCTTTTCAGTTCTTAGTCCACAAAGGTAACTTTGGGCTATGGAATCAGAGTCACTAATAGAAAGTATAGCTTTATCTTAGCCAGCAGCCAAAATCTGCACAGCTGGACCTTTTCTGTGTTCCTCTGAAAGGGAGCCTGGCACTATTGCACTTTAGCTACTTGCCAGTAGCAGACAAACAATTGTAGGTCACAGCCAGGTTTCAGAGAAGCTTTGAGGCTTAACCCCTCAAATCCTGGCTCTTATTCTGCCTGCCCTCCAGGCACAGGGCAGTCTATGAAGTCAAAGAGCAGTTCAACCCAAAGAGGGTTTGATGATGAGCAATCTGTGCTGAGAAAAGAGATTTCATTCAAATTATATCAATATAACTTTTAAATTTTTCTTTCCTTTTTTTTTTTCATGTACTGTTGTTAAAAATTGACTTTTTCTCGAGACAGAACATTCTAATTTAATCTCTAGCAGGGCAAAAAATGGTATTAAAGTACCAATCTACTCATGCACTGAAAATAATACTGATGCAAAAAAAGAAGTAAAAAAGCCTTTCAGCAAAAAATATCTGTGGCAGCAAAATACAAAGATGCTGGCAAATAGGCATTTTCCTTTATATGTGACTTTTCTGACTAGAATTAGAATATTCCACCTCCTTTTTTGGGCTATCTGAAGAAAAACACAAAATGATAAATGTATCTAATGTAGTTTTAACAGTTATTGGAATAATATAGCACAATAAAAGTGATTCAATTCAGCTTCTTAAGGTATAAGTATTAATAATACACATTCATTTATATATTTTGGATCGCTAAAAAATCTATTTATCACTCTATTCCAAATAAACAAGAATTCTAGCATGCTTTCAAAAGGAGCTTCCTTTTGGGCTAATCACTTGCTACTTTATATGCCAATAGTTCTTGTATTGATTAAAACAAAAATATTTTCTTAATATCATGACAATAGACCATTAAATGGATCCAGCAAAGTCACTCTGTAGGTCTTTTTAATATGTAATTTCCTCTGAAAGCACTCTGTACTTGGCCAGCCCAACACTGAAATCCAGCAGGAGTGCTGTTGATTTTGCTGCACTCTGCATCAAGTTACACGTGAGGATGTGCCAAAGCATCCAAAGAAATGAGCCCAGTCTCAAGGCAAGCAGAATGATTTCTCTTGCATCCACCATGGATTTTTGTCACTTCCTGACAGCTCAGACTATATTAGAAGTCTTCAGCGCATCTCTGGGGTTTGAGCTACTATTGCAAATGCTGATTTTACTAATGCTGGTAGGAAAGATGAGCCTCGGCTGCCTGACTTGGTAAATAAAAATGTCTGCTGTATGTAGTCAGACGTGGAGGTGATGTGTTTTTACAGATTTTTCCTTTTTAATGGTGGCCTGCAGGTTTCCACAAAATGCCATTTTGTTCTGAAGCTCAGAGGGTGTGTGTATAGACTAAACCTTTGATATGGAATTTTTAGATAGTCTTGTTGCGCATCAGATATAAAGCACTCCTTTTCAGTCTATATTTCTATGGAAAAAATATTGAACAAAGTTTAATTTTGTTAAATAAATAGAAAACTATTTCTCAATAGAAGGAAAAAGCCTAGATATATATTTAGTATTGTTCCTTGTTTCTTTTTCTTCCATGTGTAGGTCTAAATTCTTTCTATGCTTCTCTATTTAGGTTTCTGTAGGATATGTTGGACTTAAATGCACATGTCTAAGGATGGGATATGGGTTGTTTTATATCCTAGAAACTGGTAAGCTGATTTGGAGAGGCACTTCTGACTTGTGCTTTCTCCACTTTCTGGGGGAGATCACGAGGGTGCTTGTTCAGAAAACCATGTGAAATATTGTGTTAACAGTATGAACCTGTTAACCTCAGCCCCCTCCACGGCAGTACAGCCCTGCTGGCTGGCATGGGAGTGGGCAAAGCCGGATGGCATCTCCTGCTTGCCCTGCTCTGCCCAGCACCACCACCCCGGGCAGCAGGACTGCAGCACCAGCTCCTCTGAACCATCCAGGTGCTCCTCCAACCACCAACCACAAGGGGAGTCCCAAAAAGCTTCTCCTTCCCTTCCATGAGCTTCTAGTCCATGCTGCATTTGAGCTGACTGGCTTCAGGGCACTCCTCGTGAGCACTGAACCGGGGGAGGAGAACAGAAATCAGCCACATCTCTGCTTCAGCACAGAACATCCTCTTTTCCTGGAATATGCTTGTTTGTGGGGAAGGCATTCTCCAGAGTGTATGCTTCAAAAGGTAGGAAGTTAAAATGGAGTTCCTGGCCACAGGAAATATTGACAGCTAAAAAAACCCCACTTAGTATTTAAACACTTGATATCTTAAAGGAAAGCACCCACTATCTGTCAGGATTTGCTGTGACAGTGAGGGCTCTGGATTAGGCCCTAACTGGCCCAAACTCTAACAGAACTCCCTACCTTTAAAATAATCTTTATGATTAGATCAGAAATGTTGCCAAGTCTATGTAGCTTACAAAGAACTGCAGAGTTCTTCTAAGATTTTGTCTCTTCTTGCTATGTGGTGTTGGCTGACCAAGATCTAATATTAAATACCTGACTGTTTTAGTACCCTTTATTCAGTGTTCATGATGTGACTTTTTAAATGAAGTCTGTGATTTGATACCTAGACATTGTTCAAGTCAATATCCTTGGCTTCTGCGTTATAGAGACAAGAAAACAAAACTTTTTGAACTTGTGTTACTGGCTTTTTGTATGCGCTAAATGGCCATTTGTGAAACTTGACAACATAAATTGTACTACTGATAGTAAATGGGTTTTTTTGCACTAGCCTTTGAGAGCTGTAACACATTTCAGTATTTTTACAATGTATTCTCTAGAAAGTGTGAATCTATTTGTCAGTTCTGAAAAAATATGTAACGATGAAACCTCAAAAATGTTATGAAGTGTACAGTTTGTGATAATTTTATATTTAAAAAAGACAAGAAAAATCAAAGAGTTCATTTGAAATAATTTTATTCTAATTGTTTCATATGTATTTTGAACAAGAAATAAAGTGATTAAAATTATTCACTTTTTCTGTCATTCTTACAAAAGAACACTTTTCAAAGGTCTATAAAGATCTGTGGATTACAATGCCCCCAAGTTGAGCAGCCCTTTCTATATCCAAGGTCTTTTCTTCTCATGAACCTGCTACTTTAAAATTCTACACCTTGAAGAAGCAAAGGATACTTTTGCCACCAGATTTGCAAGGTTCAAGAGAGAAAGCCCTTGAGTGAAAACAATTAAATCAAGCAGCTCCATTATTACTTTATGTAATTCTCTCCACATTATCTTCCATTTCCTGCTATGATATTGTTTACTGTAATCTTCAAAGTCATTAGACCATGTTTTAAATAATGGATTAACTATTCAATTTAATATTTTTTAAAGTATTTAAGAATATTGAAGTATCTCACTAAAGAGACACAAGCCTAATTTCCATCTTCCTTTTTTCTAGTTGCACAATCATATAGATCAAATAGACAAGAATTTTACCACTGTTAAATGGAAAAGAATGGCCAGATTTGAATAGGATTTATGTTTAAACTGAATTGGTGTTAATGACAACACCTTATGAAGCAATGATTATTCAGGGTAGACAGGCTCAAGCATGGCAGATTTTTGCTGGCACTTACAAGGACTGTTTAAAGAGGGACACTAAGCTGAAAGTGTTCAGCATCAGCTGAATGGGATCTATTTCCATTCTACCAGATGCTTAAGTTCCATATTACAAACTGGGAGGGAAAAGACGCATACAAGCAATTGACCTTTGGCAGAGGTATGTAACTCTCCTCAAGAGAAATAAGACATATATGTGAGGTTCTCATTTTGTTTCTGATCTCTAATGGATGAACATCAATTTATCCCAAGTCAAGGTTTTGCTATGATATTAAATAAAATTCTGTTCTCTGTGCCACTTCAAAAACTTGGTCCACATCTGTGATTGAAAGATTCTGTTTCCTTTGGAAAATTGCTTGTCTTTCTCTAGCAAGGGTAATGTCCTTCCAGTTTGCCACTGCTTTTAATCTTAATATTCTCTCTCTCACATATAAAATGCTGATTTTCATTAGAGTGATGGGTTCTGAGGGTTATGAATATTACAATTTATTTTGGAAACCTGTCTGTAATTCACATAGAAGCAACACGATCATCTTTAAGATTTCACTGCAGTCTGTGAAATATAATTTCTGCATGAAGTCCTAATCCTTTTGCTTCAGTCACTCCTGAATATATCTTCATTCCTTACAATAATGAAATTTACTAGCCCACAGAGAAGCTGAGCAGTGTGCAGCTTAAAATGGTAGAAGAACCAGAAGGAAGCAGATTTGTCAGGAAGAAAGGAGAAGAAAGAAAGGCAAACAAAAGCCAGTAAAAAGTATACACAATAAAATCTTGCAAATTATTGAGTATTCTTGCACACATAGAACAGCACTATCTTTCAGTCACTGCACAAAATATGCCACACCTTTAAAAGTGGTGCAGAGAAAATCTGGGGTCAGAAGTGAATCCAGATCACCCATCTTCTAGACCATAAAACTCCCATTCCTCTACTTGAATTTGTACTTTGCATGGAATATGTGAGAGCCTCCCAAAGGAAAAGCTGTGATGCATAAGGAGGCAGCAAATGATTTAAAAATATATGTGTAGTAACCTCTTATCCTGCTAAAACACATTGGTTCAGACAAGGAGACAGAAATATGATTTTTCACACAGTATTGTTTATATGTCATTCTGAAAGTTGAATAAATGCCCTCTTGCTGCTACTGCTGTAGATAACAGAACCTGTTTTTCAACTCAGAAGACAGACACACATATTTGCAGAACAAAAGGTCCTGAATGAACTCCCTCCTCTGTGCTGCTTGGATGCAGCTCAGTTGATCACAATGCTGGTTACAGTAATACAAAACATTTTAAAAGCTTTAAGTCTGGGGCATAATAAAGACAGAAATCTTTATCACTTGTCGCATTCTGAATTGTGGCATTTTGGGGGGCAGTGCAAGTGCTCTGATTTGCACAAGAATTGATTTTGCTTAACATACCCACCGTGCTTAAATTGATCTATTACTCTCCCCCTTGGAATTTCAAAATTCAGCAATCAGCCTAAACTCTTCTGCTTAAGTGATGAGCATACTCACTCACACTCAGGTGCTTTTTTTGCCTTCTCTAGAATATCTTTCTTATGTCCTCAGCCTTCAAAAAATAGCAATTCTCTCTGTGCCTGTGTTGTGCATCCCATGGAGTGCATTTCCAGTTAAGGTTACCAGCCACAATTTCCCATTTTGATTTCTTTCATAGCTGTATAAATTCTCTTTGCTCTAGTGCTGTTTCTTAAGAAAAATGGTCAACACAACTGCCTTTCTCCAAAGGGTGAGACTGACAAGACTCTAACATAATGTCAAGCCCAGAGCATTAGAGGATCAAAATTAGAGTGACTGAAGAGGACTTTCTGTGAGGTTTTCTGTTATGATGCGCTCACTGACTTCCAGGAACCAAGCCAACATATTAATATTGCTTAAATATATATGTATATATAGCATAAATATATATATATAATAAATATATAAAAATAATTATAAATATATATATAGCATTGTCTATATATATATAAATATATATATTATGCTATATAACATCACATATAGCATTAAATGCTATATGTGATGTTATATAAATATAAAATATTTGTAAAGTTCTAACAATAGTGGGATTGTGCAGACATGTTTTATGCAGAATTTATAGTGTTTTACTCATTGAATGTTATTTTGTTGGTACTACAAAAAAAAACCCAAAAATATTGAAATAAAATAATAGTTTTGTACTTAATTATAGATGAAACTAACAGAACAGAATTTATATTTGGGAATTCTTGACTTTTCAGCTCTTTATTTCTGAGCTCTGAGCCCATTAAGTTCACAAAACACTGCCTAATAAGTTTCTCTGGCCTTTAGCCTTGATCTTTAGAATGTGTTTGCTAAATCCATCTGGTTAAAACCAAGTCCAAGTTTTGGACACCTCTAAATCATACTGTCATTAAACAGTTTTTGTTAAGGAAACATCCCACTCAAAATCCCTGTGATGCCAGGTCTGAAGCAAGCTGGATAACCATCCTAGTCACCCAGCACCTTCCTCACCATTAACAAATTACAGCCAAACAAAGTACCCATGCCCAGGTTCTCAAGGTCAGGGCCTGACCAGCACAGCAGCCAACCTCACAAACCTGGAAGGCATCCAGAGGGACAGCATCAAGCAATTCTTTTTCTGTTGTAGCTCATGCCTCTGACTGAAACATGCTGAGGTTTAGACAGTGCCAGGTCTTCTAACTGCTAAGGAAACACCTGGCTGGAGAGCATCACCTCCAGGCAGCACACTGGGACAGGGAACTTCACTGGAAGAAGCTGGAGCAAAACTTTGGTTAGGAGTTGTGTCCACTGGCTAAAAGTTGAAAGTAGGCGCTCCTGGAAATGTATGCCTATTTTTTATTATTAAAATTTTATTCCTAAACTACTGATCAGTTCTTTATTCCTGAAACCTGATAAATTCAATCCACTAAGGTTAAAGGCTGGGGACTGAACCTGTCACACAAGCATGAAACAGTGGCAAGCATCAGAAGAAACATTTGCTTATCTTCTTCCCAAGCTCCATGAAATCACTTTTGTATTCAAAAGACCTGTCCACTGCAAGAACACGAGGGATCATTCTCATCTCACAAATGTTTTTGTTGGCAGCAGAAACTGAGCCATGTGCCCTAGCTGTGGCACAAAGGCTCTAAATGAGGTCAGCATAACCATAAATTCAAGCACTATTCAGGAGGTCTCAGAGACCAGCCTTTGAGGTGAGACAGAAGGAAGAAATCCAGGGTAGATAAGAAAAAAACACCAAAATATATTGTCAAACTGCACCATGTTTGGCCACTTTCAGCTCACTCCCATTATTCCCTTGGCCTGATTTTAAAGTGGTTTTACATAAATATCTTTTGCAGGAAAACAAATGTCATTCAGGCATATAAAGCCATTTATCTGAGCAGCAGTAGAGCTTGGTTTCTAATTCTTTCAAATGAGTGAAGGAAAGCTGACACTGCCCAGCCATGGTGCCACACGGGGTCTTAGCTGGAGGATTGTATTAATCTGCCTACAGCATGATTATGCAAGCTAATTTTCATATCCACTTAATTGCATAAAGCACTCACAAGCTCATATAAACTCTGATTATTTTGCAAGTGCACTGAATTATGTGTAATTTTGACTGACATTGTAGTCTGATAATATTTATATGTGTGCTTGTCAGCTAGTAAAAATTAGATTTAAATATTTACATTGAATTCTTATTGAATTTTGGATATTTAAGTTCTATTATGCAGACAAATGCAGGCTGCATCCTCAAGTAAATTGATACCAAGCATAGCTTTCAGAAAACTAATTGAACATCTGCAAGTAATGATTTATAAGTGCATGCTATATGAATAGCTTAGTCAGCATACTAAGAAATTAAAATCTTTTTGAGTCTATTTTTTCTCCTACCTCAAGAACTATATATGTAACTAGGAAACTCACATCTAGATTCTTTCCCATTTGCCAAAGAATATAAATTTCTATTTTGTTCCAGTTAGAGCGCATACTTCAGCAAGGTGTGGGACTGAAAGGAAAAGTTGTATTGTTCCCTTCTGGGCATGCCACCTCTGCACCAATCAGCTCCTGTACTCCCCCCTTCATGGGTGACATTCAGGGGGCTGGATTGAGCCTCACTTCTCCCTCCAGAGACAGAACTTGCAAAGTCCAGGATCAGCCTGGAGCAGTGTGATCTGTGACATTTCATTGTCTTCATGAGGTCTCTTTTTTGCTTCAGAGAGGAAAGCCCATGTGACTCTTCTCATAACAAGTTATTATCTTCTCACAACAAGTTATTATCTTCTCACATCCAGGTCATTTCCATTTGAAATGATACTTTGAAAAAGCCAAGCTGAGCCCTTTCCCTATCTTCTCTACTTCACCACCTGCATGGAGAGCAAGAACTTGACACGAAAACCACCCCACTCTGCTCTGAATGACTTCACACACAGCACAGAGCAGTTGTAGAAGATACTTTGGGGTTCTGCTCTGATCTTCTGCACTGTGTAAGCAAGAGCATGTCCTGTCCTCAAAGCAACTGGCTGCCCCCAGCTCCTCTGTTCCTGCAAGAACAGTCCCACCAGAACAGCTTGTTTCCTACCAACACAACTCTCAGTTGCAAGGGTGACTCTCTGCCTTGCCCATCAGTGTCTGCTCTTATTAAACACTACTTCCATCCTAACTAGACTGATGAAAAGTTGACAAAAAAGGGGAAAAGGAAGGGAAAGGGAAGCAAAGGGAACATACTAGATTACAGTGAAAGTCATGTGGTTTTAATTCTCTAAGTGCACCACAGCTTGTGTTGCTTGGTTTTGTTTATAACATTCTGCTCTCAAATCAGCGCTGCAGATTGCCAGATATGTCTAAATAACTGGTCTGTCCAAAGAAGTTGAATTTAAAAATGGAGCTATCTTGAAACTGATTATGCAAGGTGAAATGCTAAAGGGTAAGAATATATTGTTTCATATCTTCAAACACTTTCAAAGTTCCTGCTGATTGTCCTGATGACACTTGCCAAGGGCTGATTTCAGCCCTAGACTCATGAGAGATCCACTAAAAATATTTTTCTATGTTGAATTCAGGCTGCTTGCTCCTGTTGGTATTGAATTAGTTACCAGAATGTGCTATTCTTCTTTCAGTCCACTGGCACAGGGCTTGGTGATGTCAGTATTAATCCAAATGCCCTAGGGCAAGATTAGAGGAGCACAGACACATTTCCTTCTGCTGTTTACCTAGGAAACAGAAAATCTCAAGCAGTTTTATCTTCTATCTTCAGAAGCAATGCTTGGTGACAGCAGTCAGACAAATTACTCTGAGTGCTCAGTGTCACTTTGCATTATTTAGATTTAATACATCAATAAGGCATCTTCCTTTGGAACATCCATTCAAATTGCAAGCATTTTGATTCAAATATAACTATGCATTCCAGAGAAACAAATGAGATCTATAGATAGATACAGCATCTCTCTGCATACAAAGGTAGATTTTTTCGCCAGGAAGAAGAGTGTCCTTACTCCCTCATCCAAAGAAGAGCTCCTGAATATGCAGGTGGATTCATTGCAGTTCACAGTCCTGTTTCTGGAACAATCCCATTGCCCTCTGTGATGATTAAGGCCAAGGTAGCACTGTTCAGTTCTTGTTTCTGAGGCACACTGGCTGCTGCATACAATCTGTAAAGGGTTTTCAAATCCACAGATTTATTTATTGCCTATCAAGATTGCTGCAGCCTTGGTTTTAATCTTGGATAGGGTTTTTGTCTGTATAAGGGACAAATGAAAACACAAACCTGGTCCCTTTGACCAGGGAATTGCCAGATATCTCATGTTTCTTAGGAAACATACTGTACTTGTTCTGAGGGATTTGGGATTTTTTCCCCTCGAAACTTCAGACTTTGGCCCCACAAAAAAGTACTAAGTGTTAAGTCAAAAAATTGAAAAAAAGGCAACTGAATCTGAAAATTGAGAATTTGAAAAGTGCAGCTGTAGCATACCTGGAAGGCTACAAATTCAGGCACATGTAAATGTTGACATAACCCATAAGTAAGTGCCACTTCAGTTTTTAGTTAGTCCTGTGAATTTGGAACTATTGGAGCATGACATTTACTCTTGTGAAAATTCTATCGTTTCCTCCACCTTTGAAGTTGTTTGGCCACCAAAGCTAAGGATTTCCTGTGTGGATTACTGAAGAGATGATGGGCAAGAATTTGCAAGGTAGCCTTTTCTTTTTATGAAAAGCCAAATTAAGAATCTCTGAACTGTAGAGAGTGTGATAAAGTTTATGTATTCATCCCCTGTCCTACCCATCTTCATGGACAAATATTTTTGCTCATCCCTGAGAACACCTGGTACCCTTTAACCCCCTTAGTCCCCCCGCCTCCCCCAGCTTCATAAACATCACCCTGCTGCACAGCTTTTTATTTTAAAAATAAAAGTAGCATCTTCCCTTTTTGTCACAACAAATGGAAGAATTTCCCTTTCCCTTTGCTGCATCTTCCCTTGTATCCAAACCTTGGAACACCACAAGCTCTCTTTGGTATATTTCCTCCTGCACTGAAGTCTCCTGAACAGCCATATGTAGATGAAGTTAATTTGTGTCACTGACAAATTTCAGCTGCTAAGTTGCCCCAAAACTATATGTGAAAGTAAAGTAGATTACAAATTATAATATCATCTTCTTAGGCAAACAAACTGGGGAAAAGCACCTCAAAAGAAGCCCAGAACAAAACCAAAAATCTTAAAGCAGCACAATTTAACACTAGCCACATGTAACAAACATTTTGGTAATGTGGCACCTAAACCACAAAAAAATTTTTGAGATTTGCCCATTTATTTTTTTAAAAATGGTTTAAAGTAATTCTAAAGGCTCAAATATATATATAAATAGGGAAAGCAAAATACTCCTTGGGCCTGCCTCACTCTTATATTGCAGTTTATACAGACATTTTTATTTGTATCAAATGTTCACTCATCTCTGCAGTAAAAAAGGTTTTTTCAACCCAGAGAGGATGTCCCAGGGAGGGCCAGGAACAAGGCAGTGGGGAAAGCAAATTGAATATGAACAGGCCCCAGTGGCAGCACCCAAATCACTTATTTCAGGAGCCCAGCCCTTATCTTCCAGTCAAGTCAAGCCATGTCAGGAGAGACCTAGGACACAAGCATCATACACAGCTGTGCATGTGCTAATATTCACATCAGGTCATGATCTTATTTCTGTATGTGTCAATAATAAAATGCTGGACAGTTCAGTTCACAGTGGTTACCTGGGCTAGCAATAGGAGTCTAACTGTATTCCAGATGCAGGATTAATTCTTGAATGAACAATGAGAACATTTGCAGTAGTGAGAATTTGGAAGCATTCAGTATTCCCACTGCCAATTTATAAAAGCATAAACTGCAGCCAAGAGCAAAAAAAAGAATCAAAATAAAAGCAGCAGGATGGAAGAAGTTCTTGAGAAATAAAAGAGAATGCAATCCTTTCTGAAGAGAATTTTTCCCCTGAAGAGAATTAAATTTCCCCTGTGGCTCCTCCTCACATGTAAACTGCAATTCCACCTGCAAGTCTGCAGTTCTTTGTCTGTGTTTCTCCACCAAAGATGCCAACATTTGTGCCAGCAAGGGCTATACAGAGAGATTCCCAATAGATGAGTCCTCCAAGAGCACCGTATCTAAAACTACTGAAGTTCAATTTGATTTGGTCAATAAAATGAAAATGAGTCCTCTGACAAAGAGCTAAACTGACTTGGTGCCTTTTGAGGCTTTTAAGGAAAGTAAACATATCCCTCTTGGATGTCTTCTTCAAAGCCCCTTGTATACCCAGAGTTTCTCATGTAATCAATAATAGATGCAAGTAATATGCTGCTTTATCTGTTTTCCACAATTGGCCTATAGATACCTGCCTAGGGTAGTAATCTTGATAATCACAGCTGACATTTCACTGTGTGCCTAAAATCACATGTTTTTCTGGGTGAAAAAGGAAATCTCTGCCTTGCCATGTGTGGGATTGTTTGAGAGGTCCTTTCTGTCACTTAGTCCATGGTGAGTTTTGTCCAAGATTAACATCTTGTAAAAGGTGATGTGCAGGTTTTACAGCCACACACCAATGTCAAGGCCACTGTACCAACAGCCCAGTTTAGCAAAGAGCTTTGGTTACCATCCCCAATGCACAGAGATCTGCTATGCAGCTGTCACCTTGCTTTTACAAAGACTCATCTAGTGAGTGGTTATGGATAATTGAATTCTGAACTTGCTGTCACATGTGAGCTGACACATACTTGTTGTATCAGATCTGCCATTCATATTGTGTCAGCTGAGCATGTGATAGCCTTGAGTGTGCAGGGACACACAGACTTTCTGCAGACCCAAATAAGTACCCCAGTGGAAATTTTTTGGGAAGCAGTACTTGGAAAAAGGACTACATTTCCTTTTTACAGTTTGGCTTTTGTTGTGTTTTGTTTTGCTTCTGTCAGAAAAACAAATAATGTGGTTATCCTTGATCTCAGGCTATGCAGTGTGAGAACAGAGGCTGACTTATTTCCCATCTGACACTGACATTTTGGACCTGAGTGTAGTTCCTTGCAATAATTTCCTTCCTTACCTTGGCATTGCTCTGCATTGGGTCTTGTATTATACCTGCATTTTCATGATTACCTGATTCAGATGGATTGGTTTTTGACTCACCTGAGGAACATAGAGTCCTACACAAAGAAAGTTATATCTGATGTTACTGTATTTGTCTATATCACTACTGCAAATAATGGACTCAGCTAGAATAATCCCCACCTCTGCTGCTCTTAGAGCCAATGTGCTAATGCACAGGCTAGAGGATCTCTGATTGCCCACTGTCTCCAGCACATTTAGTCTTAAAAATGTACCAGCCAATGTGAGGCAAGCATGCAAAATTTATGACAATAAATTTAATCCTGTTCCCAAAAGGAAGGCACAAATGTAATTTTGCATTCTAATTTATTTGAATGCATTTGCATGCTCCTTCTCCTCAAATAAATGGTGTCAAACAAGCATCCGTGTAATTTACTTTAGTCACAAACTGCAGCTATTTGCAGTGACTAATATCTTGTTGCCCATCAGCAGGGCTATTACAATGCCAGATATGCTAATTACTTCCTTGAATGTGCAGTACAAAATGTGCTTGGCTTGAAACCACTCTTTAGACAAGTAAAGCACGTTGGTTTTCTTTCCTGGCAGTTTAATTGCACGACTGTCAGCTGCATCAGAGCAAACATCTTTTCTTCCCTCATCCTTCATGCCTTGGTCTGTCTTCTTGCAGTGTGCTTGCAATTGCTAAGTAAGTAAAAAAACACAACTAAACAAACAAAAAATCCAAGAAAAAGGAAAAAGCATTTACAGTTTATAAAGCCACATATGTAGTCTAAATATATATAAATACAGTTGAGTAACACAGTCTTCAGGAAAAATAAAGAAGTGAGAAATCATTTAGAAGAAGCCAAATTTCTGTAATTATTTTTGGTATGTCCATGCTATGGAGTTTACAAAAGCCATTGAACACTTTCACAACAGAGGGAGTCTTTGATCTGCCTGCATCGAGTTGCAGCCACCTGTGTGAAGGCTTTCCAGAGAATTTAAAATCTACTTTGCAAGCAAGTAGGGATGGAGGTCAACTGACTGGCTGACTGCTCAGGCGTCACCCATAAATACCTAAAGGCTGGAGCAGCAATGTGGATCATGGAAGGACATGGATAAATGTCATCTCAAACGCTCCTACTTTTTATAAATATATTATATTATATTATATTATATTATATTATATTATATTATATTATATTATATTATATTATATTATATTATATTATATTATATTATATTATATTATTATATACTAAAACTGTACTAAAGAAAGAGAAAGGAGACATCAGAAGGCTAGCGAAGGAATGAATAATAAAAACCTGTGACTGACCAGAGTCCTGACACAGCTGGACTGGGGTTGGTCATTAAATTAAAACAATTCACCTGCTGGGTAAACAATTCTCCAAATCACATTCCAAAGCAGCAAACCAGGGAGAAGCTGAAGCTTCCCAGCTTCCCAGGAGAAGAAATCCTGGCAAAGGGATTTTTCATAAAATATCACGGTGACAAGCTCTGAAGGACAGCTATCTCAGATGCAACATTAACATAGACCTGACTCTTTCTCTGCATTGTTCATGCATACAGAGCCCAAGAAAGGCCCTAATATTTATCCTTAAGAAAAGGAATACTTTAAAGTATATAATTTTCTTCATTTTATTCTGCTTCTATGTTGAGATAGGAAGGATCTCTGAACTTTGCTTCTTAAGAGTGTTAGCATCTCTGCAGCCAGACTGAATCCTCCCTGACGTTGCTCAGATCCTTTGTACAAGCCTGTAGATGTCTTCTGAAGTGTTTCTTTCTTTGAAGTTTGTGCTCTTTCACATGCTGATAGGTTGATAGTGCACATCTTGCCTCGGGCGCATCGAGCTGCCTTCAGGTAGCCAACACTTCAACAGTGCTCCAGCAGTCTAGCATAGCCAGAAAAATCCACAAAAATGAAGGCACTACATAACACTATGGTTCAAGGGAGAGAGGGAGAATGGTGGGAAATGGTTTTTATCACTGCTTTTTGTGTCCCACATCCAGCTGCCATGCCCTGCAAACCACATGAGCAGTTGCCAGTGAGGCCACTGTGGTAGTTCAGAGTAGTTATGACCACTACAGGTGCAGCAAAAACTCTGTAAATGAAAACTGTGCCCAGCCAAGGAATCTACATTTTAAAAACTTCCAGTTTCACCTAGAATCTTAATTTTAATGTAAAATGGTAGAAGACCTTAAAAGGAGAAAGAAAAAAAAAGCCTCTAAAAGCCTCTAAAAGGAGGTTATAGGATGTGTTCCTCGTTCACTTGAAATTAATTAGACCTCATATTTCTGTGTGTCTCTCACATGCTCCTGAATTCCAAAAATGAAATGCTGAGTTAATAGGCACAAAACCAAGAAATAAAGAGAGAAAAGGTATTGTAAAGTGTGGTTGCCCTGATGCATTTTGTCCTGTAAATGAAGAGTTGTCAATCAGGATAAAAGAAGGTTGTTATTTCTTCTTCTACCATTGTTAAATTGTGCTAAGACTGAAAGTGTGAGCCTTGTGCATTCAGCACTGGAGGTATAATTCATTAAAGGCACATTTGGCACTTTGTCTTATTACAGTGTCATCATGGGTCATTTCCCACTGTGTACTTGCAAAAAGGTGATTGTCAGATCCAGAAAGAGAAAGAATAAGCATCAGCTAATTGCCTGTTCACACAGCTAAATAATTGGCTTCACTGGAAAAGGTAAAAAGAAATAAACCTGAATGAATACAATTTCTAAGGTTCTGCAGAGGGCTGATCTTTGCAGAAATGAAGTTTGTGTTTACATGGAGGCCCATGTTTCAGAAAAAGCCAGTCCTGCACCACTGAGTGAGTAGTGAGCTAAGCCTGCACCCCATGGATTTGGGAGCAATGTGTTGCCACGTGTCCATAGAAAATCCTTCCCTGCATCCAAGTGCTGCTCAAGTGTAAAATTCTGGGAGTCAATTCTGTTTGTCTTAGTTTGCTCCACAGTGATATGAAAGCAGCCAGAAGCACTGGAACAGATAAGGCATATTTTCCTCACAAACTCTGGCTTCTTCTTGAGTTGCCTTCCTCCCTGGTATGTATGTGGAAGATGGAGACTGAGTGGAAAGCAGCTACAAGGTTTTATCTGTGATAAACTTCTCTTTAATCAAGGCAGTTCTGCTTAGCAGGCAAATCTGGGCCCTTTGCTGTTTCTGAATGGTACAAGGGTGTGTTAGCATTGAGGTCCTGTCTGTCTTTCCCACCTCCACTGTAAACACTTATAGCGTGCAAAATCTGTGCTACCAGATGTTACCTGATCCTCCTCCAAGTGGAAGAGGTGTTTGACTATTGCATCGTTTTGTTTCTATCCTTATAAATAAAAGGTCAGCCCATACCTGAATCTCTTTTGTGTCCCATGATAACATGGTATAGGTTTCATTGAGAGTAACAGTTATGACAATAATTGAGGAATGAAGAGATCGAGAAACCAGTAAAAAAAGTTATATGAATTAACACTGGGAGGAGGTGGAAAATAAAGAGTGTAGAAGAATGGACAGGTAAAATGCAACTATGTCATATAGGAAGTCTTTCATGATATGAAAGAAGTGCCCAAATAAGGTGAATCAAATTCTTTCATCAAAAGAGGTCCTTTGTACCTTTCCTCAGCAGTTGTCTCCCCGCCAGACCTCAGGGAGCCAAGACACAGAAGGGTCCTCTCCACTCCTGGGACTCTGCAACACTGTGCCAACCTGAGGGGCTTAATGGAACATGGATAACTTTCCAAAGCAAAATTTGAAAGGGAAGAGGAGACTTGCATATGAGCAGCACAGGTTTATCATGGACCCTCAAGAGGACATTTCCTAAAACTATAATTTGAAGTCAGTGCTGTTCTACATCTATCATAAGTAAGTTCTTTCTATTTCTCCTCTTCTCTAGAGAAAAACACTAGCAATAATTTTTTTAATAAAGTTTTGAGTCATAGCAGTTCCAGTCCAGTCTTGCCCTTCTAGCAGATTGATGAGGAACATTTTAACATCCTTCCCTGCTGGTTTGCTGTAGATTCCTTTATTTTCTGTTTATTACTATTTTGCTTTCAAATGAAATGGTAATGGTAGAAACTCAGCACCAGTTTTATGACTTCAGTTTCTTCTGGTTTCTGTGTTGTCAGTTTTACTGTTAGATTGTTGTGAGGCTACAAATAATCCTGGAGTTTGCGGTTGGGCTTTTCATTTTCGTTTTTGAGCAATGTCATGAAACTGAGCTGTATTCCATAGCCAACTCAAATCCACTGACTACAGTGAACATTTGGCCAGAAGTCATGGCAGAATCTAATGCACAAAGTTGAAGACCACATACTATGTATTAGTAGCTAAAATGTTTTCTTTTGACAGCTCTGCAGAAAATGTCTTTGCTAGAGGTCAAACAATTCATTTAGTAAACAACTGATCTGAAAATTAACTACATGATTAGCAGTTTGGGTGCATTGTAAATAATGTTTCACTTCAGACAAAAATAGCTTTAATTGACATGAATTTCCCAAATCATCAGACAAGACTGGAAACTGACAAGTGACTGAGAGGAAAGGGCAGAAAAGTCTAAGGAAAAGGTATTTACTAATGTTCTTTTATTTATTAACAGTTTGGGAGTGCTAATAACACAAACCTTCACTTTGACAGTCTGGGAACTACCAGACATGGTAGTTAGACAGACGGACATTCATTAATTTTCTCTCTTTTTACAGTCACCTCTAATTCCTCTCAGTTACTGGGATCTCTAAGTAGCCTCCAGCATGCAGAACCTAAAAGTCTTCCATTGGAGGTGGGCATCTTTACATAGAAACTTTAAGCTTGAAGAATCACTTTTCTTACCTTAGTCCTTTATTTATGTCTTTAAAGTCAATTTCTTATCTCACATAAGTGCAAAAAATAAAAATTTATCTGATCTTTGCAGGAAGACAAAGAAGGCCCCAGACTCATCCCAGAATGCCTTCAGCTTTCTTTGCAAAGTACAAGGAGAATTTGAACCTCAAAGGAATATATATGAAAATTATAGTTCCAGGATGTTTTACATTATTTTATTAGGAAATAAATCAATAAATCAAAAAGCTTGCCTAAAGACTAAACACTGGAAAAATAGTGACAGAAGCTGGAGTTTAATACAAGACAACTCAAAGTTCCAGCTTTCAAAACATGGAAACTTGGGTGTCGAAATTTTAATTGTCAGATAGAAACTTTCTTTCTTTGCTTTGATTCCACTTGTACATTTTTTTTCCCAAGTTCTGATTTTTGTGTGGCAGAAGTTCCATGAGAAACAGTAATTTTCTTAAAAGTTTAAAAAGTTTATAGCAAAGATATCCTGAGTTGCTCTTTTACTTTCCTAACAGTAGGGACAGAAATTTTGAAAAATAGGGACCTCAACACCAAAGTCTAAATTTTATTAGGCTGTGATTTTTAGATCTCCACTCTGCAAATGTGGATTCTAACATTGCTTTATTAGACCTGCATTTAGCAATTGTTTGACCAGACTCTCTGGCAGAACAAATATGCAAACACAGCTGAAGTTGGTGATACTATGCAGGGTGACACCAAGAAAAACTTCCTGGCAGCAGTAAAATTGCTCTTGACTGCCTATATTTTCCAAAAAACCTGAAAATCAAGAAAAAGTGAATATACGATGGCATAAGGTATCTATATTTTCCCTTGGACAAATCAGCAGCTTTTCTAAGATAGAAGCAAAAAATTACAAAATACAAAAATGTAATCACACAAGGGAAGAAAAAACAACAAAAATACTTGTGTCCAAGTGTTTAGGCATTTGTAAAGTATTTATATATATATATATATTCCTATACATTTTTTGTTTATTATGTATGGCGTTTTGATGATCTTTGAAGTTTTGTCAGTTGTTTTCTCTTGTTTCCCATTTAAAGTGTCAAACTTTTTTCAAGAGGTCCCTAATTTTTAAGCGAGACAGCAATATTGCAGTAGGTTCCTTGACTACTTGTGTAATAAATTAAATAAATATTCTATGCACCTTATAGAAAAAAAACCTTTCAAACACAGGACCCAGAGGTACATGCATAATAGCAAGTCAGTTTTTTTAAACAACTCTCTCTTTGAGTCAACCACTTTCAAGTAGAGAGGTTTAATTTAGACACAGAAGGACCCTTTAGGGAAGGAAAATCTTGTAGAAGCTGTCTGGATAGATACTTTCTTCTTTCATTTACTTCCCCATGGAATAACACACTTCTTTTCTGCACAGTCAATAGGCTTTTATGAAGTTTCCTTGAGTTAAATTGATTTCTTTAGCACTAATCAGCAGGTTTTTTAGAGACCAGGCTTTGAAATACATCTTTTCTTCTCTCAGCAGGACATCTTATATTCGTGTTATTTCACTTTAGGAAAATATATTTGGTCTACTCTGATAACCTGTTCAATGCCAGATGCTTTGTTAAGCCCTGCATATGATGGATGAAGCTTCTCAACAGCTACATGAGCTGATCTATACATAAGTATAGATCAGTCCCCCATAGATGCAAATACATACCTGTTCTGTTTATATGCACACACGTTTGTCTATGTACAACTGAAAAAAGTAGACAATTTTCTTATGGTTATGGATTTGTCATGCCAGGAGTGTCTTGATGATTGTAAGAGAGATAATTAGAAGTAGAGGACAGCTCTGGCATAAGATTTTTTAATCCCACCTGCCTGGTCTCATCTGGCAACCCTAGATGAGACAATTGTGCTCAGTGCATCAGGACAAATTCCTGAGTAACCCTAAATACATCTTTGCATTTCACCAGCTAACATTACACAGGCAGACCTAGAACATTTCGCTGTTTTATTTTTAAGATTATTCTTATATCTTCAGGGGAAAAAAAGGTTTTATTTTGCCTGCCTTCTTGCTGAACAATAAAATAATTTAAAGGCTTTTTATTGTCTTTGTGCTTGCAATCCATAGAGGCGAGCAAATGTATGGCAGACACTAAGTTTTCCTATAATGTGACTATGTATTCTTCCATTGTCTCTTGATAAATACTAACAATTTTAACAGCTTTAATTTAACTCTGTAATAGCTAAAATCTCTAGAATCCTTTCAAGACCCCTGTGTTTCCTGAATGGCACGTGGTTTTGGAGTCTATTATTCAATTATTTCTGGAATAAATACGTATGATTTTTATTTTGCTTGATCTGCAAGTGAGCACTCTCTTACACACAAGCAATTGAATTGAATTCTGTCTTCACTAGTAGCCTGCACCCCAAAGTTCACTGAGATCTACAGGGCAAATTCTTATTAAGAAATGCTATTCTCTATTAATACTTACAGAGCCTTTGAGTTGCAATCAATGTTACACATTCACTTGATAGCCAAGGACCGTGACTGAAGTTATATGATAAATATGTATTCAACTCCGTGCATCTCTGATGACTGGCTACCTGGAATATTTCCAAAGCTCCTGCAAGCTGTTTTATTTTCCTCTAGCCACTTGTTAGGTCTTTCTATATGAACACTGTGAGAAAAGTCCACAATGCTATCTTGTTTTCTCTAGCTGTGATTGTCTTTGTGTGAACAGTATTTAGGTATGCCAAGCTGTGTGTGATGTCTTCTGCACAAAATGATATCATGACCTTCTGGAAGAACTGGAGACAGTCTGACTTTGGCCATATTACCCTGCTTCTCTGAGACATAAAATAAATAAGCAGCAATAAATAATGGGATATATTACATTAAATACTCAGTAGATTAAGAATGAAATAAGCACATGACCAGGCATTTTAGGCAATGATAAATGATGCGCAATTATATGTTAGATAGGATGGTTTGGATCACTGTATAGTATGATAAGATAAACCAGTATGTGTAAGCCACAGAATTGTAGCAATTCCTTTAAAAATATTTCATTTCAGGGGAAAAAATTAATTAATGGTCAAGCACATCATCTGTTTATAATTTAAAAATAGACCAGAAATTATTTACTCTGAATGATATCAGTGAAATTCTGTGAAAATAGTGTAATATTTCATTCTGACATTAAGGCAATTAAACTCATTTCTTCACTTTAAACCAGTGCACTAAAATTAAACAGTGTTGTATTATATACAAAGAGAAATACATCAAATACATTCTGTTTAGATTTTTTTTAAAGGAATCTATCCACATCCCTGCAAAATGAAATTTTAGGGAAGGTTTTGCTCTTCTAATAGTCAGTATAACATCCTTCTGGCTTTTGTTGAGTCACTGAGACATCCATCACTTGCTCAGTTCCAGTTACACATCAATTATGCAGTTATGCATTCTGCCCCTGATCCATGGAAATAACTTGTCCTTAGATGCTGGTTTCATGCTTTGTTTTCCTCTTGAGTTGCACAAGTTCACGTTTTGAGCTGTGAAGATTCAAACCCCAGTCACAGTGGCAGATGGCTACAATTACAGATAGTCAGGAATAGCGCGATAGAGGAATTCAGGTAATATATTTCAGTAAATAATTTAGACTGCTTAATTCATTCATAAATGTAGTCTCTTTTCCTGCTTCTACCACCTCCTACTTGGAATATTCTCTTCTGTATGCACTAAAGTATTTTGTGCCCCTACAGGAGATCAGCAACAGCATAAATAAATAAATAGCCGGCAATGTTCATGTGGAGATTGTTTAAGAGTTATTAACTTCAGGTCTTGGATGCACAAAGTGCAGTTATATAACAGGAAAGCATCAGAAAAAATCAAACTCACAAAGTGGAAATGCAGCATAATCTGGCAGAATGAACACACCCAAATCAAGCCCAGGTTCTCCCCATGCCATGTATTCTGCTGGGTTGTCAGGAATGTTGCCTTCAGCTTCTCAGTTCCCCACAATAACTTGTGAAGAGTATCACTTGCACCTCTCCTTTTTCAATCACTGCTTTTGGGACTTGCTAGTTTCATCAACTTATGGCCATGCACCCAAAAAAACCCTGACTGAACCAAAGAGCCCTTCTTGCTCTCAGTAACAGCTAAGCCTCCCACTGACTTCATCATGAGTAAAGAGCTCCTAATGATTTATCACACTAATGGCCACACCTTAGCTATTCAATATCCATTTTCTAATTCTCTATGACCTCAGAAATCTCAGTGGGTACCAAGTTACTCACTCTTATAAAATGAAGTCTTTCTGATATGTCAGAGAGAATGGCAGCAGCTTCAAAGTTGTCTTGCCCATCATCTTTCCCCACAACCATACCCATGAGGTATCTGTCTTGCCTATTTTTAAAAGATTGCAGGGTAGGATTTAATGATTTCTTCAAGCAATTTTTTCCAAAGCTTCCCTATCCTCACACTTATAAAGTTATTCTAATGTTTATTCTAAATCTCCCTTTCCATAAATTGGCAGAATCTTCTTGTCCAATTTAAAATGGACACAGTGGAAAATATCTGTATTAAATATTCCCAGCAGTCTTTTTTTCAGGTATTTAAGGATGTCACAGTTTCCCTGGTTTGCTTTGCTTTACTCTAGGCTCAGCAGCACACTTATTCCAGTCTTTCTTCACAGGTCATACATCCTGAACTTTCCTCACTATCACTGTCCTTGGTGGTCTATATTTCAGTTTGCCAAGAAAAACAGGTGGTGCCACAAGCAGTTTCCTCCTGGAGCTGTTACCAGCTCTGCTGAGCTGACACAGAGCTGTTGGGTGCACCAGGAGAAATCAATCATGGTGTGATTCCACATTTCTGTGGGAGCAAGGTGGCAACTGAGCAAGAGCCCTAAAATGACCAAGTGTGTGTTAACAACCAGTAGAGTGTCTTAGGAGAGAATCGGGATGTGAGAACCCAGTGCCCCATGCTCTGTGGGCTTAGGGGTATTACTTTAAGTTAGCTCCAGTCTGTTCCCAGGCACTGAGCCAGTAATTGTAGAAAATTACAAACTCAAAGCAGATTACCTGGTTTAGTGTCATCCAAAAGTCAGCCAGTTCTCCTGCTCTGAAACTGCTCCATGATGCCACCAGTAACTAAAGCTGTCTGGGACATGTGACTGAGACATCTGAACAAAAAATGTAATGTTAAATGCCTCCAGTGGTATTTTTTGGATATGTGTTATGGTTTTCATAATAAATAGGCATTATGATTTTCAAAACCAAAATGGGTCTAGCCAGACCTCAACAAGGGGACTGATCACCCCAGCCTGAAAACCCTGAAGCAGGTGAATCAAACCAGCCACACAGCATGCTCAGGGAAGTACATACACAAGGTTAGATTACCACTTGTTTTCATGAGTGAAGGAGAAGGACTGGAAGAAGAAATTGGTCTCATTGGCAGCTTTTTTTATATTTATATTGGTTTCTGTGTTTTCTGCTAGATTTATTTTAAACATCAGAAGGCCAAAAGTTAGCTACAACCAAAAATAAAATGTTTCATATATATTTTTAATAAGTGTTGTTCTGACATTCTAGTGAAGATTTAGAAGACTTAAAGGCATAGTCTTCTAGTAGTACAGTATTCAATCTCTTGTGTTGGACATTCAAAGACAGCAATTTAATTTAAAGAAAGAAGAAATCAGCAAATTCTGGAAACATGAAGGAAGCCTTTCTTTGAGAGAGAGGATGCTATCTTTTGAGATAGCACTTGCAACTCCAAAAAAAAAAAGAGCACAACCCACATTTGATTTTATTTCTAGGCAATAGGGAGTAATTTTTTCTCAGCTTTCTCTTGAGATTCTTCTCACTACTTTATTGACTAAAGAATAGCTGCCTTCCATATCCAGGCTGCTTCTCAAGCTGAATGAAAATTAGCCACCTAGGAAACAAATTTGGTGTTCTACTGGTTTTCTGCTCTGATTCTCTGAAACCTAAGAGACAACTGAGGTTGAGAGGTAGCTGTTTGTTTGTTTAAATAAAAAACAAATAGCCTTTTTGTCCTGGATTTCAGTTATGTTCTTGAAAGTATGAATATGCTATGACCAAATTAGTAAATTTGGTTACTGGGATTTGTATGAATTGGCTTTTGTAGAAATGTCCATTTCAAATGTTAAAAAGGATCAAGACATTTTTCCTTAGCTTACAGGACAAGGTAAATAGAATTAATTCCCTGCATGTCCCATAGCTTCAATCTCCCAGAATCACCAAGAATAGAGGGTGGACGACAAGACATCAAAAAACAAGTCCTGGACCCAGGATTATTCATCCTGATAGTTCGAACAGATCTTGTAAAAGACACTAAAGTCCTACAGAATTTGTGTATTTAATTTATATGGTCTATTTAATAAACATTAAATACCCTGAATTTGGTTACAGAGGGACAATGAACATGCATTAAATCATTTCAAAACCAAATAATTGTGATGATAATAATAAGTACAAGAAAAATAAGAGGCAACAAAAAATTTTTCTTTTCCCTTCTCATTGCTCTTGCTCTGCAGCTGCAATGTGCACATCCCTCTCTTTATTTGAAGTCGTTGCATATCATACTGTGATGTGCTAACCCTGTTCATTTGCAGATTTGTTTTTTAAGTATATGGGACTTCTCCATCAGAACATAAGTTCTGCAGAAATAGCCATATGTTAGAAACCTGAGCTTGTGAATATTTAAGTGCTGAAAAACATATTGCTATATTTTTAAACAAACTTGCTACAGAAGCTTTAATGTTCCAGTGCTTTGAAACACTTTTATTTCTGAGGACGTCCAAGAGGAGAGAAGAGAAAGGAAGGGAAGCAGGCATCACCTTTTACACAATATTAGTGGAATAGTTTGGTGTTCTGAAGATGTATTTTCTAGATCTCTACCACAATGAGCAAATGCTCTGCATGAGCATGCACAGACAGCCAAATAGCTGGCAAGATGTGCTACAGTAATTTCTTTGCTTCTTCTCCATCTGTTCTAAAATGTTAGGAGTGCTGACATGGCCATGTCACTGTTCATATTTTCTTTTCTCTGTTCCTTCAGAAGTTCATCCCAATACTTCTGATTGTCATGGAAAAGCTTGGCATGACACTGTTTTTCCTCTTTGTTGAGATTTCATGGACATTGTTTTAGATATAGAGTGATTCCATCCTGGGTGATGTTATCACGAAAGATCTAAATCAAATACTAATTAAATACTAAATTTAATCATTCGATGTGATGGAAGGAGTCAAGTCAAAGAAAAGCTGATAAATCAAAACTTAATGGTGGAAATATGCCTCAGCATTGCTAAATTTTAGTGACATCACTCAGTATCCATCCATACAGTTGTGGTAACATTTTTCTACAGTCACACTCAATGGGGGATGTGAAATAGCTCAAAACTTGAATGCTCCACAACATTGATTATATTGTACAGACATTTCTATTTTGCCAACTTGTTAGCTTCATTAACCTTCTTAACCTTCATCTTCATTCTTCTAAATTTGGATGTCAAACTTGTGCTTTCAGTTTAGCTAAACTGAATGCAGTTGATAGTTCATAATACAAAATAAACCAAGGTTATAGTCAAGACTATACAAAAATTCATATGCTACCCAGATTTTCTGTAATTTCTGTAGTAATTTCTGGGACCATTTGCTGTGGTTTCTACTGAGTCTGTAATGGAGAAAGTGTCCGTGGATGATATTTGAAGTTGTGTTTATGCTGGCACAAGTATTGACAGAACTTAGGGGTATTGGGAAAGAATGCTTGCATTTCTCTTATATCCCTTTTATTTTAAACGTAGGTTTTCACTGAGTATGTCACTGTCATCTGAAAAGTGACACTCAAATGAATCCCACCTTAAATAGCAAAAAGTTAGAGTATGTCTCAGAACTGTGTTCTTGTAGCTTGTAGGACAATTCCAGGGGGTTTTTATTACCCAGCCTCTTCCTTGCCAAATTTGGATAATTACTCCTTTAATAAGAGAGAAGTAATTTTGTTCACCACTGGAGTGCAGCAGCCCTTACAGACTAGTTGTATTTCCAAAACTGGCCTAAATACAGGTCAGGATCTGATATCTGCCACACACAATTATCAACCACAAGAAGCAGTCCTTCTGGAAATGGTGTTTCTCAAAATGACATTAACACGAACTGGGAGATATCAGTAGAAGTAGGACTGAGATAAAATATGTTTCTCACAGAGGAGTGCTCCCTAATAACATAGCCAATATCTTTTATCATTAGTTTCTAACATGTACTGCTAATCTCCGGCAGTGAAAAGCTATTTATTGAGCCAAGCTGCCTTTGGTTTATGAGCCTTTAGGAGGTTTTTGTTTCACAGTTTTGAGCTGTACTCCACAAACATGATGTCTAGAGACTTTCTGCTAAAACTCAAGATTCCCACTCAGACTCCTAATTTTAGAGATTGATAAAATATGGCTTGCAAAAGGGCTAATCCTCTCCAAGACTGAAGTAAGCCAGTCTAATGGAGAAGGCAGGAGTGGCAAGAGCAATTCTTGATTACAGTCCTCCTCTTTCTTCCCTCAAATCTGATGAGCAGGACATAGTGGGTAGCTCATTTCCCACTAAACTCTCCTGCAGGTGAGAAGCTGATGCCTTTGTGTTGAAGAGCTCCAAAAGCATTTAATGACTTGCAAATTTGAACAGCACTTAGATGATACTTTAGTTATAAGATACATTTGGGACATTGTGTCTCATAGACACTGATGGAAGAGGTGAGTGAGTGCCTTTTGAAGAGCTCGGTACAAGTGTCAAAATAGCACATCAGAATATGCAGAAGTTGTTAATGGATCAGTCTTGAAAATCCACATTTCAAGTCAAATATTCATACTTGCATCCAAAACCTTCCTCAAACACTGACAGGTGTGTATTTCTTGAAATTACTATTCCATGACTCATTCTCCTTTATCTTCTTTCAGGAATGTTATTTCTAGTGCAGAGCAGCTGATGTGAAGTGATGAGGTCATATTAAAGCTAGCACATGTCAAGTACAAGACACCCTGCACATAACACCAGTCCTGTTCCTCGTGTGAATCCTCATCTATTATTTGAGGATGATTGTTGGAAAGGTTTTCATCATGGAGTTAACTGCCTACTGTCAACATATCCTTGGAATGAAGGATATGTTGACAGTAGGCAGTTAACTCCATGATGAAAACCTTTGCATTAACTTCTATTTTATTGAACATCTCCCAAAGACAAAGCAAAAACTTTGCCAGAATCCAAATCCTGAAGATGTAAATGATGCAAGACAGAAGTCCCACCAGTTCTCAGCCTACTGGGAAGTCCAGATGGTCATTGACCAGTGAACAGTGCTTTGATAGAATTTCCATCTACTGCCTACCACTGCAGCACAGTATTTTCTAAAATAAACTGAAATTATGCAGATCGACCAAATGTGGAAATTCAGGAATGTGCAACAATCTTAGTTGTGACTATTGACACTTTGTTTAATGAGGAAGCAAAAATGCAGTAGTAATCTTTCTGAGGCAAGGAGTTGGTATTAAATCACAATTTAATACCAAAATGTCTGTATTCCTCCAACTAATAATTTGTCAAATCTATACAAACCGATCCACAGAGAGAAGAAGTCTAGAACTAATATGACGCTGGCATAAAGGAAGTCCTGTCAGAAATTTTAATATCTGCTTTTCCACTTAGACATGCAGTGTTGACAAGCTTTCTGTCTCAACTTGTATGGAAAAATATGCCTTTGGGGATAAACACAAAACCAGTATGAAATATGAATAGAAGACCTTGTGAAATTATCAAATCAGAATAAGCATTTGGGACAACCATTTTTTTCCCACTAACTGGAAAATTCTATTCCTGTTGAGTAAATCCACAAGGCACCTAGCGGCTTTTCCTAATATAAGATACTTTTTATACTCTGTTAAAGACCATGTCAAAAGCTGGTTCATCATCTCAGATGGTGGTGCCAATTTTCCATGCATGCAGATTCATCATAAACTTTCAGTCTCCTGCAAACAATTGCCAGAAAGGTCCTTTTACATTTGGGAGAGGACTTCTGACCTGGCTTCAGTCATCTCAATTTCTCTCTTTTTTTCCATGTTATGAAATCAGTATTCCCTTAGTATTTATTGTGACAAATTCATTTCCTACTCCACCTTCTCTTTCTGGCAGACAAAAAATTCAGTGCAATTATCTATTATCAGTACATTAGTAAATTCTCAGTCTTTTCAAGCTTTACATCTGTATTGTATATTGAGAGAAATAATTCTTGTCTTGAAATACATTGAAGGTCTTTTTTTAAGAACAGCAGATCCTAAATAAAAAAGTTTTGGTTCATAATTACCAATTGTAAATCAAACAGTCAAATGTAAAAAAATCACAAAGACCAGATTTATACACAGCTAAGCTGTGTAGAATCCCAAAATAAAGGATAATGTTTGTTTTTCTGTAGAAAAGATGAAATTCTGTAGGTATTTCTTTATTTAGCAAGTCAAAACTACTTATTCTATATTTACTCTGAATGACATTTTAGGAACCTTTCATGGTATCAGGGGAAGAAGAGGAGGCAACAGAAGGCAGTTTAGAAATCAGTACTTTGAGCATTCTTCTTTGAGCATGTCCTTTATTTCCTTTAATAAGTAAAGGAAGGTTCATGTAAAATGTTTAAAATGCAGTTTCATATTCCCATTATCCAAGATTTGCCATTGGTTTCAGATATTGTAGGTTTCACATTTGACAGGATAAATCTTAAGCTTAACTACAGTGATTATACCTTCAAGTATGCTATAGATTTTGAGTGCCCCTGAAATAATTGAATTAAGGAGGCTGTGGCATTTGAATTTGCTTAGCAAAATGTTCACTACAACTTGGAAGATGAATTTTATCATAAAACTTTTCCTTCATCCATAATCTTTAGTGGCTCAAGTGTGCCAGAAATCTTGATGTGTCAGCCTAGTTGACACTGTGGTTCATACAGCTTGAGATGATCTATATTGTCCATAAGGGAGCATCTCCCGGTGCTTGGCACATCTAAGAAAGTTGGTTTTGGTGGCATAAAATTATGATAACTTATCTGTCGCTCTGTGCAATTACATTATGTAATTTTCCTTTTTTTCCCCCAGGAGAAAAACTGCCTTACAATTGAGATAGTCTGACAGGTTTAGAGTTATACATGTTCTCTGTAGTGCACTTTTCCTGATGAATTTATCAGAAAATTACTTTGTTACTGCAGCAACCATGAAGAGACGCTGAAGCAATGAAAGAGAAAAATAGTTTTGCCAAGATACAAGAGAGAAGGAATATTACTGCAATCAGTTAAATTCCTATTAGTGTTTAGTGTTTTGTGTGTGTATATATATATAAATGGGATGCCCTCTCTATTAATAAATATGATAACAAGGACAAAAAAAAGAGATTGTAGAGCACCAATTATCTTGGAATTAAGCTTTTTCTTAGTTCAACAAAAATTACTTATTTTTAACATTGTAAAATTTAATTTCTGAAGAAATTCTAAAGAATATGTCTCCTTTTCATGTTTGTTGGTTGGCTAGCTTTGGGTTTGGGTTTTTTCAATTGATTTAAACACAACCCCATGATCTATCATTTTCTCTACTGAGGCTCCCAGCTCTCATGACCTCATATCTAAATACATTTTGGGCCTATTGAAATTAGTTTAGTAAAGCAGGAAGGGCATTTTCTACAACAGTCTGGGGATGAAGTTTGAAACTGCCCCTAGGGTACAATATATGCACAATTTTTATTATCCCTTCACAGAGAAATTTCAGAGCATTTCCTTGAAATAAGCAAGACTTGTTTTCAATAAACTTTCATGCTGGACAATATACATAGACTGAACCCTTGGCATATTAAAAAATAAGTACTTTTTATGCTATGTTATCTTATTTGGAAACCATTCTCTGGCAGTACATATAAAAGCTCTTTTTTTCACCTTGTGTTTTGTGTCCTTTTCTGATTTAACTTTTGCTTCTGCATAGCAGTTGTTTGAGTTTACCATGATGGCAAAGCATTCTTGATCATTGTGATGCTCATTTCATCCTTTGGAAAACATGGAATGAAAAAATAAATGAAGAAACTAAATAATTTCACTCCAGACTTCATTAATTTATCACTTCATCAATGAGAGATCCAAACTTATGTGATCTACTTTTCCCAACCCATATATTTGTGTGTTCATCCAAAAAGAGCAGCAGTCAGTCCCTAAAGCAGAGAATATCCCAGACAAGCCTGCAAATGAAGGCAGCTTTTTCCAGTGCCTCATTTTCTAAAGCCTTCCTATTTTGTTTCTTTTACACCTAGAACATGCATGGTCCAGATATAGCTAAATTAAGGCTGAGTACTTGAATCTGGAAAGCTGGAAGCTGCTGTGCTGGGAGATACAGCTGGAAATGGCTCCTAAAAGTTGTATGAAAAATGGGACATTTTCCCAAGATAAGTTAGAGTTTTGTTCACTATTTAAAGAAGAAGATAATGACTTATGAAAGATCTATTCTCATATATTTGATTCATTTCACATTTTAAATTCACTGCAACAGCTGAGATGTCTTGGAAAATGGCCAAGGACAAATGTACTTGCTAAATTTTCACTTCTTTTATTTAAAATACTGGGGCTTCTGTACATGGGTTGTAACACTTGAAACTCACTGCTTTTTTACTTAAATCATTATATAATCATTTTAAAAAAATATTTAACCTTTTAATATCTTACTGAGGTAGCTCTTTCCTTGGTAAAGTACAGTTAACCATGGCTGACAGTTCAGGCTGTGCAGACATGGAGGTAGGAGGTGATGTTCCAGTTTCTGTTTTCTTTCCCCTATGCCTGTACCTTGGACTTGTCCAAATTTGTGGCAACAGGAGCTGACAGATGGCACTTGAATTCCTACTGGGAGGAGGAGTAGGGTCATGCCAAGGAAACCTGGTTTTGCTCTTTGTTTCATGAATGGCCAACATGTCACCACTTACAGGGAGTAATTGCCCAAACAAAAAATAGAATAACATCATTTACCTGCACCTATGTCTTACTCTGGGTAAGATGGAAAGTATCTGTGTGCCTTTTTGCCTCAACTCCACACCTCTGCACTTAGGCTACTGAATGATGCTCCTTGCCCTGAGTTCTGCTAATCTGAGTAGATGTGCTGCCTGAAGAAGGGTAGCCACTTGGTCCTGGGGTCCTGCAGGACTGTGAGGACCTTCACTGACCAGAACCTACATCCTGGGTGAGTATCCCAGGGATGGAGGAAGTCCTTTTCTCTCCTCTTATCACCACAGATAGCTGCCAGACTAGTGTATCTGGGGTTTTTAACATCATTCTTCAACAGATACTCATTTTTCCTTACTCTATAATTCATTTTGAGATTTTTGCCTGTAACATTGCAAGCACTTTTGAAAGGAGAAGTACACATAGAGAGGGTTCTTAACCAGATCAAATCTTTGGAGTTGAAGACAATATAACTTCTTGTACTCAATTTTTGAGTAAGTGGTTGCAAACATTTATCAGCTCGAGATGGCTTTCACAGGCTGAATATAGATTTTGTAGATTTAATGTCAGCACCTGGTGCACCACAATACTAAGGTTCTGCTGAAAATAGTGTAGCACAAAATGGAAATAATCTCCTTGGTGTACCTTCTGAAACTAAAAATATTTTCTGTTTATACTGAGAGGATTTTAAAATCTATTCCCTCAATCAATCTCTCCTAAAACCCAACCTAGGATTTACCCCAGCCTATCAAATGTTAATTGAGTGAATTTTTCCTCATCCAAGTATGTACAAGAGTCAAGGAGGGAACAGGAAATGTGGCACAAAGTAGAACACAACATGTTTAAAGGTGAACAGAGTAGTCTGAATTCTGAATGTTTCAAAACACAGGAAAAAATATAGATTATGCTTCTATTTGAGTATATTATGCAAAATATTTGCCTGTTTTCAAAACTTCCAGGACAAAAGTAAATACAAATCTTACAATGTGCTAACAAAGCTGCAGGAATATAATTAAAGTCAAGCCCTCTCTTTTGAGACTTATAACTCTGGGCAGAGTGAAAAGCAGATTCTTTAAATTACTAATTGACAGTGGAAGCTTTGGAATCTGAGTCTCCTCCAAGACCTCTTCATCCTGACCTCCCAATGTGATTCCAGCAGGAGGTGTCAGGGGAAAGAGTAGAGGTACCCTAAAAGTGCCTGAGAGGAGAAGCATGATTGCTCTTTGCCTTGCTTCCTGCAGCAGTATGTTCAAGTTCAAAGGAATTTCTACTCTGCAGGGGGAAAAAAGAGGCACATAAGGGCGTTCATAATTAGCAAGGTTAAGTAAAAGGATGAGGTACCTCACAACAAATTGGGAGTTAAGTCAACAGGGAAGCTGCCTTTAGATCACAGAACCAAAAACTTCCTGATGGTGATTAAACACAAAAAAGCAATTTAGTTTACTCTGTGTTCATTAAGCAAGCCTGTGTGTGCTGAGGTTTGAGATTTGCTATAGCTGTTAGGTCATACATTACGAGAAAGGAGATTCAATTAACAAGTAATGAGACAAACCCTGCACTGGAGATGCAAAGCTGTTCTCAGCCAAATGCATTAAAGGTCTAGCCCAAATTGGGTGGCTGCTGCTGTGTTGAAGTAGTGAGATCAGACAGGTGTAAGTTCCAGGCTGTGGGTTTCCAAGCAAGGGCAATGCCAATGGCTGACAGAGTGCTGCTGAGTGCAGCTTTCCAATGCTAATAGAAATTCTCCTTAACACGGCAGATAGCACTCACAGGAATGATGCAGCTGAACCTTGAGGGAATGAACTGAAAAGTAAAAAAAAAATTAAAAATGTCTTTACTGTTCAGTCAATAAAAGTCTATATGAAAATCTTTGACTCCCTCAAGTGACGAAGGAAAACAGGAAATAGTTTTAGGCATTGCATGTAAAGAGCAGATTACTTTCCCCATTTTCATGGCTATTGTAACTCTCCTTGGGCCAGTATAATTTGTGCCCTTTCCTGTTTAACTTGTGGTCTGTATTTACCTCCTTTGACTATGGTGGGAGCAGCAGCAATTTGGTGTTCAGCAAAGAGCAGTAATCCAGATTTTAAACAGGTGAGTGAACTAAAATGTGCTAGAATATTACTGGGGTAGACCAAATTATGCAGCAGCATTGACCACATCAGGTAGCTTTTTTAAAAACCAATAGTTATCCCTAAGCTACCGGAATAACAATCAGCATCCCTCTTCTTCATCTAATTAACTTTTTGCATAAATTCAACACCACCGGGGTTTTGTCCTTACTTTGCTGAATTGCATTCTGAGTCAGTCCATAAAAATTCAGAACAAATTGTCCCATGAGCTTCAGAAGAAAAATACTCTGAAATTCAATTGGCCTGTGTTCAGGGTAACACATTGCATGAATGGAAATATGAATATTAGTGGAGGATGGTCACTTCACTGAGCACAATAAATTTTTTTTTTGTTTGCTAGTTACCTACTTTTGTCAGGATTTCTTATGCTTAAGAAAAATATTTCTTTTCTTCCTAAACACAAGCTGGGGGTAAGGTAAGGATAGATCTATACAAGATTGGGAAAGTGGTATTTGACTGATGGGGAGGAGAAAAATGTTTCAATGAACAGAATCAGAAGATATGGAAAAGTTGATAATTAACACAGCAAACAAAATATTTTCTTACTGTCATTTTAGAAAAGCAGTAAATGAAGTCAGGACTGAAATTTCAGCAGAATATTACATGACTTTGACACTGTTTTTCAGCACAGCCTGTGTCTGTCTTCCTTCAGTCACTCAGCAGGATTTTTTCCCCTTCTAGCCAGCTCACTCTAAAGTAAAAAAACAAATTAAAAAATATGTTTTAAAATTACTTAGTACTTTGATCTACTAATTTGTTTCAAAGCCAGAATTTCTAGGTTTCAGTGCAAGGGCAAGCCAGCAAATCAGTCTTTCCTGGGCCAGCATTGCCATTATATACATGCCATGGCACATATTTGTGACTCATTTTTATGAGTCACTTTTTTCATATTTTTCTCATAATATTCATCATGTAGAGGAGGAAAAATGCATGCAAAGTAGCAGCTGCTCATGACAGTGATGCCTGTTCTTGAGTTTCTTCCTTTTCCTTTTACAATATGGTAATTGAGGACCTATAGTTTTTTCCAGTCAGCAGGCTGCAATAACCTGTGGTAAATGGGAATTTTGGACAAGCCTGTTGCTGAAGGGGTCTGCTGAAGGGGTTTGAGGGCATTTTTAAAATATTGAGACACTTTATATCAAGTCCTCTCAAGAGTCTGGAACTCCCCCATGGTGCACCGCAGTTACTGCTGACTGCCCATCCTGCAGTGTTTCAGCCACATATCTCAGGCTCTTACTTTGTGCCATGGGTGACAAACACCAGACAGAATATCCTGTAATAATAGTAGAAATTACCAAGATTAGGAGCTACATTTATGTGTGCTGAGGGCATCCAGGGTCCCAGCATTGTTAACCATGCAGTCAGTGCTGTGGTTTCATGAGGGAAGTTGTGGTCCTCTCAGGAAGCCCATGAAGGTTTCCATTAATTGTGTTCTTATGTGCTGAGGTTCTTGTGGCTCATCTGGTAACTTGAAGGACCTTAAGCAATGGGTCTCTTCAGGGCTCAGATAATCTGGGCCCTACCATGAGTAGGATCATCTGGCAGGGAGCTGCACCCTGCAGGGTATGAGCTGTCTGCTTCTGCTGCACACACACATTGCAGCTCGTCCATCCTGTACTGGTAACACCTCACTCTCCCCATGTCCCTCCACATACACAGCACATTCGAGATGACATCTTCTGAGAAAAAGGTCATGAGCTGTGTTGGGAGCAGTCTGGTGTTGTGATGGATCCATCAGATCCTGCCCACCTGAGATGCAATGTAGCCCTTAAGTTAGGTGGTGCCTTGGAGGCCACATCAAAAGAATGTGGTGAGGTTCTATGACCCAAAGAAGACCCTGCACACCAAATGAGACTTTGCAAGCTGTTGTAGCAGATTCAGTCCTCATTCCAGTATGGTGTAATTGTTTTATAAGCCAAAATATATTTTATGCAATGTATTTCTTCCACAGTTCAAAGTTGTTTATAGGGAAATCAGTAAAACACTTCAAGTCAGGTGTCATTGTGACAATTATGGAAAAAATATTAGCCTTCATTTGCTGGCGGAATGTTTAAGTGTTTTCCAAATTAATTATTCCTCTGAGAATGCAAATGATCCAACTTTAAATAAAACAACTGAAAGATCATTTTCATAATGTATGTAATCTTTAGAAAAATCCATTAATGTGCTTAAGTATCCATTTTTGTGTTGCACTGCCCAACATTTTTATCTGGTACGGACTTTGTACACTGACAGACCAAATACCTCCAAAATTAAAAAAAAAAATTCTGTTGAGCATTTAAATGTATAGAAAAGAAATACTTTTTATTTTTAGTTTCCAATACATTCCTTAGCCAGAGTGCCTGGTTTCCAGTTGATAATGATGATGATGGTAGGCAATGAAACTGAGATCCTGCCCTGAACCCTGCAGTGGCAGTCCACCTGTTTTCCAAGGGAATTATATCTGTCATGTTTCCAAAGCTGATTCTTTCAGCAGGTAATTAATTTTTCACAGCATCCTGCTTGCAAATATGCTGCCAGTGGGGAAGGTCCATGGAATAAGCAGGGTCAGATCAGGTTGGCAGGCAGGAGCAAAGACATCCTGGGGGACCCCCAAATGCCACAGGAGCAGAGTCCTGTTCCAAGCTACTCCTAATATAGTGACACAATGTGATTTTGCATTATACCAAGTAAACAGGGTTTGCCTCTTTATTCAGTGTATATTTCCCCTGTGGTTAATTCTTTGTTGCCACAAGAGATGTAAATTTAAGTGGTTGCCTCCCTGGATTCCCTTTGCTTTCTTATGGATACAGTATTGCTATTTCTGCTCTCTTGCATGCACTAAGTCTGCTTTGGATGCTTCCAAAGAGGGAGAGAATCACATGAAAATGTTGTGTGTTGGGAAAAAAAAAGATGTTATTGCAGTGGGTATATTGTTTCAAATGTAGATAATTCTTTGATCACAGTGAGAGTGAAAGAAGTGAGGAACCAACAACACTTGGAGGAATTTAATGAAGGACAACAGATATGATGCAGGACTTTCAGATGCACTAGAAGCAGCAAAAAAAAAAAAATTATTCAATACACATGGAGAAAAGTCAGATGATAAATGGTTGAAGTAGTTTGAGAAGAAAGAGGAGTAGAATTATATTCTCAGCAAAACTATAAAACCCTCCCTACTTATCTCTTTTTAAATTTAATTTTTTTAAAAAGATACATTAAAAACCATAATTCCTACAGAAAATGATCCTAAGGTGCCAGGGAGCTGAAATAAATGAGACATTGGAAATCAACAACATTTTCTGATTTTTGTGACTCTAAATTTTATAATGGCTAATAGTGTTCTATTTTCAAATTTTTGTTTCTCTATGATGCTTCTACATAATTAGTTCGGTATTCATTTAACAGTGTGCCTAATTTCCTCACCTGATATTCAACATTTTAAAGAAAATGCAAACTGAAACATTTATCATAACTTCTCAAAACTACTTCTCTGAAAAGGTAATAATGTCTGACAGAAGAGATAATCCCAAGTGCCTTATCTGTGCTTGAAGAAAAAGGTCAAAATAACTGTATTAAAAATTCAGACTAAACTATCTTCTTTGCCAGGAAAATTCATCACATCTCAAAGATAATTTCTGAAGATGGGCAAGGAATTGCAAATAGAAAGTGAGCTAAAAGCTTAATGGGGGTTATAACTTTAATTAATAAGTAGATTCATAAATAAGTTCTACTTGATCACTGCAGTTTATCAGACTTCAAGGGTAAAGTGTGAAAACAGGGAGTATGACCTTCATCCAAAGCCAGGCTGGGCATTATTCATGTGCTAAGACCTTTAGGATGTGATTAGTCAACTCCCAAAAGAAACATAGAGGTATGAAAAGTTCAGCCTGTTCCAGAGTGGCTTAGAAGTGATAAAGGCACCCATATCTCACCAGCCTCACTCCCTCATCACTCCACCTCCTTTGCCTCACTTGACTGGTCTCCTGGCATGGTGACCCATAGCCTGGACTTTCTGGTGGTCTAAATCTGCTTTCCTTGGAGCCCAGTGGTCAATTATCATGTAAACAGACTGATCTCATTTAATGTCTTTGAAGAAAAACCATCCTTGTGGTCCCAGTGCCATTTTCCCCATTCATTGCTGGCTGGATGCTTTCCTTGCTCTTCATTCAGACAGGTAGAGAAGGCCAATGTCTCATATCTAAAATGGGACAAGATTCTGTTGGTTTCCAGTACTGAGGACTTTGCTGCCCACTACCTGGGATCAGCAGCACATGGCATGTCCAATGGAGTTCCAGTATTTCCTCACAGGGAGCCTGCCTTCCTCCACATCTCTGCCCTTCCCTCCTCCTCCTCTCCCCAGAAAATCTGACACCCCCACAACAAAAGCTGTTGTGGACACACAACTTCTGAAAGTTTCTACCTCAGGAAAGACAGGAATGGCCTGAGTTTATGAAATAAATGATATTTGTTACATTGATCCTGCAGAGTGTAGGGAGTTTTCAGGCATTCAGGAATGTGAATTCCTCACACTGGTGCTGTGGACGTGGCTGTCAGATCATCTTGACCTGAAAGTGCAGCAGGTTGCAAAGATATACGAGCCATTGCCACAATCATCATGGGTTAGAGATATGGAATTTAACTACAGGTTGTTATGGCGCTGGTTCTTTTATTATTAATAGTAATGAAAACCCAAATGATAGCTGTTGACCTTTTTTGTAAAACTTTACCTCAGAAACCTCTCAGTAAAAGTGAAGCAAATGTGTGAAGCTCAGCCCTTCCCCCAGAAAAGTACTGCTGTGAAAATAATTTGAATCCTTTTGAAATAAGAGCTTGGAGCAACAAATCTCACTACTAAAAGCAACAAGAAAAACCACTGCCCAATACTGATTTCCAGTCAGGACTCTTTATTTTAGCTACTTTCTGCATTAAATGCTTAGATCTGAGAACAGAAAGATAATCTGCATGGTGTCTCTGTAGTTAAATCCTCTCTTGGGGATTTCACTGGATCAGTGTCCTGAAGGAGGATTCTCTCTTCACACAAACTTTGTGATGAGGGAGATCAATTTTCAGCTGAAGAACAGAACATAAATACATATTTATTTTTCAGAGTAAAAAAAAAAGAATGGCTGTAAGACTTCACTATAAATCAACTGAATAAATCACTGGCTTTAAATCTTAGTTATACTCTAAATTAAAGGAATGCTTGACATGTTTATTTCTTTAAAAGATATTGAGAGCATTTCATTTTAAAATGGTTATATTTATTGTTTTCAGACTACACTTAGAATGGCAAATGTGATGAAAACCAAACTCCAGTTCTGTTCAAGGTGAAAGGTGGAATTTTCTTATCCATGCTCAAAATGTTTTCAGTTAATATATTGGGTCTGTACTTTCCAAGACATCACATTTTGATCTCGGAGGAGATTTCACTGCCTGGAAATTTCCAGACACAGAAAGTGGGTATAAAAGACTTCATATAATTGATTATATATTGGCTTAGCTTTTTTTTTTTTTTAATTTTGTTGCCAAAGTCTTTGAGAGTGGCTTGAAGAGAATTCCTACTGCATAGTTTATAGGCTTCTACATGTGTGTATGAAAAACCTGTTGTATAATGAGGCTTGTTTTCTGTTTGAGTATAAAATCTTACAAATCTCACCTAGTGCATGTTGATTTTACAAAGATGATTTAATTTCATACTAAACTTCTGTCTTTTTAGCTTTCTCAAGAAGATTTCTCATTGCTTTGGCATTTTCCAATTGTTTTGCTAAAAACGCCTGGGCTTTTAGGCTGCTTGCAGCTTCTACTGAGATGTCATATACCCTGGCACACCGGAGTGTTTTGCTTGCTTCTAATGTAAATGGAAAGGCTGAAAGCTTGGAAAGCAATGCAATGGCCAAGGTCGGCTCAGTTTGGTAGGAACAGCTTCCAAAATAACAAGCCACTCTTGAATTGTTTCTTTTAGGGGAAAAAAAAAAAAAAAAGAAAAAAAGTTCTGCTTTTTCACTTCCCCAGAGCCCTTCTTAGGGACCATGTTAGCTGTGCTTATCAGCATGGCTCTCCCTCCTCTTGTTGCCAACTCAGGCTGGAATATCTGTGACATAGGAATACCTGTGAAACAAGAATGGATCATAGCTGCTGCTCCCGGCCAGCCTAAACCTTCTTTGGCGATTGCTCCTGAGAGCAGACACTGCTTTGGCATCACGTTCCTGACTGTTAGAGAGGCCATAGAGCTGTTGGGCTGTTTGATGGATATAAAGCTGGGCAGATGGGTATGAAGGGTGGGGAGAGGAAGAGGAGGGTGAGGAGGAATCACAGTCCCCAGAAGCCCAGCATCTGTGGGAGAGAGAAGAGAGAGGAGCAGCTGCAGAGCAGAGCACAGGGTAGAATGAAAGTGCAGCTACAGGACAGCTGTGTGGGACAATGAATAATCAGTCATACACATCAAGCCCCGGTGATTCTGGCTGGGCTTTTCAGAAAGTCCTCAGTGATTTAAGAGCACAACTGCCATTGACTTTCAGCTGGGCTTAAGCACTTGCCAAAATTCACCTCCTTACACATCAAGCTGTTAGCTGTTGTTCTTTGCACCCTTTTAAAGCCTTGTTCTTTTCTTGATTTGGCTGCCTTGGAAACCTACTGACAGTTTCCATGGAGCAGTGCACTACAGTTTATATCTATAATTATGGCCTTATCTTTATATTTGCTGCTTTTACAGCATGGCCATCCCCAGTGGTCATCCCCAAATCTCTGAGAAGCAGAAAGATAGCCTTATCCTGGGAAAAGACTGTGAACTATGGAAATGTTCATATGTCAGTGAAAACACTCTCCTCTCACTCTTGTCTTGCTTTATCCAGCTCCTCATCAATGTCATACTTGAGGTCATGCTAATTGTACCAGCTCTAAAACAGCTTCCCTTTATCTAAGTGCAGAAATAAAATTTGGGGTTTAGCAATTGCCTTCAACACTCTCCTGCTGTGTTGAGATCTAAGGCCATGCTGGACCAGAGGAGGACAGAGTGTGACTTTCACCCTGATGGTTTTGGGTATGGCAGGGAAACTGGAGACAATCTCTGAGGGCTCAGGATGGAGAGCTGGAAATGTTCTTTTTATTGATATCATGCACCAGCAACCTGTGTAAGGAGTAAGGGGTTTTTCCCTACCAAATTGTTTCATGATCCTTGAGCAGGTATTGCAATCAGTTAAATAAGGCTCTGAACTCCAAGGCAGAACTGAACTCAGTGAGTTCCTCTCTTGTCTGACAGTAAGAGAAAATGTATAATACTCTTACTTCATTTGAGGTAGTTATATGCTATGGCTTCTATTTAGTATTCTTAAATCCTCATTTATTCCCACATGAATTTGACAGTGTATTTAGCAGCAGGTCCATGAAGAAAGGAGTTTATAGATGCATTTAAAGAGCATTTGAAGTGCTCTTTATTTAGACTATAAAGTTCTTGTGTTATTTCTTTGTGAAATTGTAAAGTGCTTTTGCACCAAAAACAATACACAAGATCATAATTTTAAGTACTGAAAATGCAAAATTACACAATTTAACCTGAGTAGTAACTTTACAAGTTCTAATGACATTGATTAGAAGACAATGGTTGGATGTTTTTCTCTTTAGAGAAAAATAGCTACAGGTTGGAGAACTCTGAAAGTCTTATGGCAGATTATGATGCTGTGAATTATCTTAATTTTCCAATAAAATGTTCTTTAAAATGTGGGAGAAGTAGATTCAGGCATTGTAGATGGATCTGGCAGTGAAGGAATAACGTCACCATTAATGTTCAGTAAGGAATTATCCTGCAGATAAAACAGGTTTAACACTTTAAAGCCACACTTTATCATATTTTTCAGTGTGTTCTCATACTGAAGAATTTCTTGCAGGTAGAGGTGCTGTGTCCAAGAGGGCTTTCACAGTCTCTGTATTTGCTGGCTCTCATGAGCAGCTCAGTGGTGGGGATGTCCGATATGCTAGAACCAACTCATGGGAACCAGTAGGGTAGAAGGTAATTTGCTGGAAGGCCAGGTACAGAATAAAGTAAACTGTAAAAAGAGCAATGTTTTATTTTCAAATGAAAAGTTTTATTTGGAAAATTTTGATTGCACTGTGATTTCCTAGCAACAAAACTTGTCTCCTTGGGCAAAGCAGTAACTAAAGGCAGAAAAGTGAAGACTGGGTCGGAATGCATGACACTATATCTTTATTATTAAAAATGTTTACAAAATATATTGCATGTAAAATTACAAAAGCACAGCTGACATAGGCAAGGTATCCATATGTTCTTTCCCAAAAAGTGAAGAACAGGACTTGAAAAGCTTGCTGGTTCACAGCCATCTGCTGGATCTCCCCCAAACCCACTCCTGTCTTTCCCTGCAAGGGACTGATTTAGATTCATGCACTCATACACAGATCAGATATAGCCTTGCAAAAAAACTTCTGTGATCCACAGGCATGGTAATGGCCTGTGTTTTGAATGCAGGTTTCAATAGACCTAAATTGCTCTGCCTGCAGTACAATTGCTGTATGTGTGACTTGGCTTTGATGGGGTCAGGCTGTCACAGGCTATCAAGAGTTTGTATTTATGTTTTCTCTTCTGCTGCCCAGAGGTAAAGGCAAGATGTAACATTTCTATCAATATTTGGAGTGGATAGCCTGGTTTAGCTTCTAGCTTTTTCTGAGTGGTATTTGTCTGGCTCATTCTGATTCAAGGTAAGTAAATATTTCCTCTTTGTTTTGTCCATTTAATATTGTAGTTACCCATCTGTGCCTGTAGCTACTTATGCTTATAAGTGCTTGAGCCCAACTTTCAGCTGCCTCTGCCTTTTTCAGAAATATTGGTCAGCTCCAGCAAAAAAAAAAGCAAGTTTTCAATATTCCTTAATGACACTCAACTCTGATTATGACCCCCATCCTCCCCACTTGCCCATCCAGCTATGGGAAAATCAAGACCTGCTTCAGGTGAAGGCTGGAACTTGGGATCCACTCAGCAGAGGCAAGGGAGGCAGAAAGACAGTGCTGGCAGTGGTGTTTTGTGTCTATTCCCAATCAATGGAGCAGTTCCACAGAAAGCTCACTTGCTGTGTTAATGGATCCTGCTCGGGTGTTATTTTGGTGTCTGTCTCTCTCTGACGGCTGAGTACAGCTCAAAACCTCCCCAAAAATGCTGTAGTACCTGCTTTTAGTAGCACTTTTAGAGTTTTTGGTAGTTTTTCTCAAAATCAGATTGTACCTAACTTATTTTTCCCATGTAATGCCCAGCATATCCACTTGTGATGGTATCCATATTTCTCCTTAGCTAAAAGGAATGTATCTGGGATCACTCCCCAGAGGAAGTCCTTAGCTGTGCTAGCCAAAGTTGTGCACACACTTGGCACAAGAGTGGACTGAACAGGTTTATTCTGAACTGACTGCTCTTCCATGAGATCCTGCTGTACCATGGAGATCACATTCTGAGATCAGTTTGAATTATTTGTTTTGCTAGTCTATTTTTAGCCAAAATGCTATTTTTATGAATGCAGAACATCCAACTCTGGAAGCCTTTGGTCCTGTCAAAATCTGCATGGTTTTGTGAAGTTTTGTGATTTTTTTTTTTTTTTACCTCTATAGGCAAAAACTTGTGCTCGCTGCACAGAAGTTTTACTCTAGTTCTTCCTGCCAAGAATAATGCAGGTAGAATTTCAGGCACTCCAAGCTTCTGGTCAGTGTTAGGAAGGGAGCAAGGGCCAAGTGTGTACACACGGGAGGATCCCTACACTGCACATGGAAGAAGAGATGGCTGTACTTTGATTAAGAAATCAAAATATGTTTTTGTGTGTTGTGCTCTTAACATGGGGGAGGTTTCTTGAGAAAAGAGCCCTCCTTTTTCCCAAGTGAATTATTATGTTTAGATTTGTCCTTCTCTGTGTGACAGAATTTGTGGGATAGAATTTAAGATGCATCTCTGGCTGGCATGCCTTATCAGAGGCACAGAGTCAATAAGCTTCCATAAGTTTTTGCCCTACCACATGTTCCAGTATGGATCCCTCTCAATCTCACTGTTATTTTGGAATCCAAACTTTTCAGGGTGAGAGTCCTCAGGGTCCATCTTGCCTCATGATATCGGGTTAGACTGAAATAAAGTTTTATCCTTGATACTTATCCTGAATTTCCCAAGCAACGCAGACATGAATTTAAACTACTCAAGCATATACCCAGAACATGGACTGTGATTTCAGATTTTTTTTTACTAGGCTGATCATCAATTGAAATGAATATGCAAGTGAATTTTGTAAGTCCTGTTTAGCACAGGTTTAGTGGATGAATTTCTTAATTCTTGAAGGATGGTCCTTGTCCCTAAGATCCAGCAGAAAGGCTCTACTAGTTTTCTGCATCTGTTTACTCAGCTTTCAGAGAATTATCTACCATGACTCCTAACTGGTAATATTTCATTTGAAGCTTATCATCATCTGTTTGTGTATAAAGTTAGGACTGTATTTTCCTTGTGTGCATGACTCTGCATTTATTGAAATTTCATCAGATGCTTTATGTCTCAATCAAAAGCCTTCTGCAACTCATTGCAGTCAATTTCGCTTTGACAGCTGTGAATAATATTATATCACCAGCAAACCTTGATATCTTATGTATGTCTCCACTTTCTGGATTTTTTGGGAGAATGCTGAAAAACAGCAGTGTAAGAACAATTCTCCCCATGGTAATTTCTCTCTATTACAGCAACTGAACTGAACTATTATTTCTACTCTTTCCTTCCCACCTAACTGCTAAGTCATATTGTCTGTGAGAAAAAACTTCCTCTTATTTCTCCTCTTTCTGTACAGTTTCAGTTGTTTAAAATACTTTCATGGTTGTCCTCCAGCCCAAGGACTGAGTCCCACAGGATGTGCCCACCCTCCTGCCCTGCTGGCCAGCCCTCTGGGCTCCCCTGCTTCCCAGAGGGCACCAAAGACAGAACTTGGCTCTTTCTGGAGGCTTTCTTTTCTTTCTCCCCTAGCTAGATGACCTATGAGACACAATTTTCCTCCACAGCCCTTCTAACATGATTAACACAACACATTAATTTTTGCTTACTATTTTGTCAACTACTATGTTTATCTTTTGTTTTAGTAGCACGTCAGTTTCTGGTGCCAGGCACCACACTTGTGATGATACAAACAATAAAAGGAGTAAAGTCTTTAGACATTTGCAGTTTGCTAAGCACAAAACAGACAGGTGTATTCTGCTGCTGTAATTTAGCAGAGATTTGGCCTGGAACCATTTTTACCTAAGCTCATGATAATTATTATTAGGATGCAGGATTAATTTGGACTTAAATTTTATCTAGTTTGAAAGAAAAAGTTTCTGCTGCACTTTTAATTATAGCTGTCCTAGAAGTTTGTGCTCACACAGTTGATGAGAAGTAACACTTAGCTCTCTTAAGGGAGATTTTAAGAGCTCTCAGTAGCTCTTGGGGCTCTTATGTGTTATGTGTGTGCCATGTGCCAGCTCAAAGACTTTGTGGTGTGGGTCACAAACAGGTTGTGCATCAAGCTGTGTGCTGCTGGGCTATAACACTGATCCAACCATGGAATATCTGTCCCAAAAGCGGAGCTGCTAATGAAAAGAGAGGGAAACGAGCCTGTGCTGGAATAGCTGCATTGGATGTAACAGAAAGACTGAAGAAAAAATAGAAGATGCCATATTAAATCTTATCACAATATTATTGGTGTTAATTTTAATGAGCTCAGTTATCTGTGTTTGATTTTACTTCTTTGCATGGCTACATTTCCACAACCTTCTCTGTGAGATCTGTGAAAATCCCTTTATTATTTTTACTGGTTTTAAGTATTTTATTCTTTTCCAGTATATTTTCTGAAGTTTTATTTTGTTTTTAAATTTTATCTATCATGTTTTCACTAAGAAAATGTAAATTGCTTTTGAAAAGGATTTCCATTTGTGTCTTAGCCTGAGAACCTGCTCTTGGGTTTAGGTTCACCTGTCCTTGAAACAGCCTATAAATCAGCCCATAATATGGATTACATAGAATCAAGTTAAGTGGTGTAATGACATTATCTGTAGTCTTAAAAACTGAAGTAAAACAATTCAAAGAATAAAGTTTCCTGATCTGATGCAGAGTTTGACAGATCTGGCTCAGTGCTGAATAACTCTGGTTGGCAGGTACATCTGCTAATGTTCTTCTTCTTTAGCTGGATGATTGCAGAAGCATTTTTGATCTGAATAGCCAAACAGATGTAAAATCAATGCCTGTTATTGCTTGGCCACTTCTATCTTAAAATAAGGAATCTTCAAATATTTGCTGTGTGGAATTCAGCTGCTCAAATGCCCTCAGAATAAAATTCTCTGGCCAAGGTGTCATGAAGAAAGAAGTCCTACAAATCTACAAATTTTTATTACCTTCAAAGCATTGTATGAATTTAAACGTAGAAAAATGCCTTCCTCCAAGCTGCTGTCTTCATGGCTAGTTTCCCAAACTGCAAAAGACATCTATATACTGGATTTGTCCTCCTAAGAAATATCTTTAATCATCTATACAACCAAATTTTCTGCGCATTCCTACTGTAACATAGATGTGTCTGTCATACACTGATCATACATATTCATTGTGTATATACTCCAAAAATGCAAGGATAAATTTACCAACAGAGCCAAGGTAACTCCCAGTTCTACCCTGCTCTCTCAATTACATGTTAAAGATTTTTTTCTCTTCTTTTTCACCACCACCCCTTAAACCAGTCTATGTAATAAGTTTGTGTTATCTTCTGAAAACAGATGTCCTGGTAGAAAAATTTGTAGTTACTCTCCTGTGTTATTATTATTAATTCACCTCTTACATTTCTCCCTTTTTTCATCAGTTATCTCTTAACTGACCTGGATTTTTCTTGTTCACTTATGTTTTATTTTTGCAGGAGAAAAAGAGATAGAATGAGAGGAAGAAAACACGGACACAGCCATCAGTAGGAAGAGCAGCAATTAGGCAATATCTGGAGAGCAGGACAAGCATCTTTGATACTGGCCCTAAATACTGTCCCAGGTGCTCCAGAAACTTCTTGACCCTAATGCAGTTTATCTATTTTGTCTAGGCTGCAATGAATCTTCCAAATGCTTAACCAGTTTCTCTCTTTTAATGTATCTCTGCTTGCTATGTTGTTCATAAAACAAAATCTTTTAAGCTTGGATAGATATAACGACCTTAAATCATTGAAAATGGAGAGATGCCTCTCTTCAATTATGGGATTAAAAGGGCCACAGTCCTATCAGTCAGGGAAAAAAGACTACAAATATCCAATTTGGATTCATGGCAAATTTGAGTAATTGTGAAGGATGTGCAGTTAGTTTTTTCTTTTGTTTTTAGCTGAGAGATGACATCAAATGAGTCTGCTTATGAATATGTATCAACCATAATAAAAACTCTTCTGCGTAGGAAATTTGACTTAACTGTGTGTTAGGAGACAGTTTGCCTCTGTAATTTTATTACCACTTAATACTGTGTAAAACTCCACTCTGTACTAATTACACTCAGCAAAGAGTGCTGAGTGTTATTATTACTGGGAAACATACAAAACAAATTTCTTGGTTGACACTAGTAAGGAAATATCATGTGGTTGTCTGAATCATACTGGAAATCAAATGTTCAATGCAGATTAGACGTCATATGCATGATATTTAGTTTCCAGATTCAGACAAACATAAAGTGTATTTACTGACACGTGTTTTCAGCCCTGTTTTCCTGGTAATGTGTTTTTCCTTGACATTCCAATTCAGATGTAAAAGGGACAACATGGCCTATATACTGTAAAGGACCATATGAGGTTTTTATATTTATGACATGTAGAAATCAAGATCTGAATAGACACCTTCTATTTTCTCTTATCTTAATGACATTAATATTGAACATGGATATTTTATAGTTCATTAAGAGTTTATTCAGGGGTATGTTGGTTCACCTTTCTCTTTGTAGGACAGCTACCCGATTTTTTTAAGATTAATATACTCATCTTTGCTCAGTGGGTCAAGAAGTCCAGATTTTTGGGCTGGTGTAGAGAGAGAGGCCACAGTCACCCATTTCTTTCCATTCATTGCAAACGGTAGAGGGGCCATAGCTACTCTGAGCCATCGTGTGTGTCTGGAGGAGCACCAGGGCCAGTCCTGTGCAATGGCTCCTGGGCAGTGCCGGCTGCAGGAGCTGCTTGGGCTGGGATCCTGGATGGCCCTGGAGCTGCCCCTTGCCCCTGGGAGCTCCTGGTGGCCCTGGAATCTCTCCGGCCAGGCGCGGGCAGCTCGGCAGCCGGCCGCCTGCGCAGGTTGTAGCGGTGCTGTGGGCAGCGGCTGCGGGACCTGGCGGCGGCCATCCTCCTGCGCAGGCGGGTGGGCAGGCCCACCACGAACAGCTCGTAGTCGTCGTCGCCTCGCACGGAGTGCAGCACCTGCTCCAGAGACTGCCGGCACACGGGGCAGTCCTCCCCTGGCCCGGGCCCAGTGCCGGATGC
>CM077463.1:62647512-62701828 GCA_039654755.1 Calcarius lapponicus
GAAAAGGAAAGGAAAGGAAAGGAAAAGGAAAGGAAAGGAAAGGAAAGGAAAGGAATGGAAAGGAAAGGAAAGGAAAGAAGGGAGGGAAGGGAGGGAGGAGGGAAGGAAGGGAGGGAGGGAGGGAGGGAGAGGAGGGAGGGAGGGAGGGAGGGAGGGAGGAGAGGGAGGGAGGGAGGGAGGGAGGAGGGAGGAGGAGGGAGGGAGGAGGAGGAAGGAAGGAAGGAAGGGGAGGAGGAAGGAAGAAGGAAGGAAGGAAGGAAGGAAGGAAGGAAGGAAGGAAGGAAGGAAGGAAGGGAAGGAAGGAAGGAAGGAAGGAAGGAAGGAAGGAAGGAAGGAAGGAAGGAAGGAGGAAGGAAGGAAGGAAGGAAGAAGGAAGGAAGGAAAGGAAGGAAGGAAGGAAGGAAGGAAGGAAGGAAGGAAGGAAGGAAGGAAGGAAGGAAGGAAGGAAGGAAGGAAGGAAGGAAGGAAGGAAGAAGGAAGGAAGGAAGGAAGGAAGGAAAGGAAGGAAGGAAGGAAGGAAGGAAGGAAGGAAGGAAGGAAGGAAGGAAGGAGGAAGGAAGGAAGGAAGGAAGGAAGGAAGGAAGGAAGGAAGGAAGGAAGGAAGGAAGGAAGGAAGAAAGGAAGGAAGGAAGATGGAAGGAAGGAAGGAAGGAAGGAAGGAAGGAAGGAGAAGGAAGGAAGGAAGGAAGAAGGAAGGAGGAAGGAAGGAAGGAAGGAAGGAAGGAAGGAAGGAAGGAAGGAAGGAAGGAAGGAAGGGAAGGAAGGAAGGAAGGAAGGAAGGAAGGAGGAAGGATATTTGCAGTCACTTTTGTGGGATCAAATGGTTTCTTTTTAGAGAAAAAAAGAAAAATTTCTTTACTGATAGAAATGACCTTGGTTCCCCTTCCATTTTAAAAGTTAATCATGCTGGTATTTTGGTGGTGGAAATATAAATGAAGCCTCATTACAACCAACTACATGCGAGGGTCAGTAAATTCTTTCTGTTGGAAAACTAGTGCAATGAAAATGAGACTGTTAATAGAATATCCATCACATTGATGAAACTGTTGATTGAAATTCACCCTCACATATAACCTATTTGTAATTTCCTCTGTAACAATGTATATCAATGGGGTCTTGTTACTTTTTTATTAGTGTTAAAATGATAGCAGGAAATGTTTTCAATTCAAAACCCTTTTGTTACTGGGTTTCACAAGAGCAAACCTTAGCTCTTGTATAAAAATCAATTGCTTTATTGTCTATACATAACTCAAAAATGTCTTATATAGGAAAAACAAAGGAGGCTTATTTACTTTCTCTTGATGTTGTGCTTACATATGGACTTTCCAGACCTAAAAACGTCTGAACTAAATTTTTGTTACAAACAGGAATCTATAAATATTTAAAGGTAGGTCTAAGGAAGAATTTCAATATTGTAGTTCAAATTCTAATCTAAGACTGAATTCAGTATGATTTTCCAGTTTGTCCCTCTTTCTAGGTGACAATTGCTCATTTCAGTATGATTTTTTACAAAGACTATATAAAAAAAAGAATTATTCTCCTGCTGCATTCCTTCTTCAAAACACTGTACAAAATTAATTATACTGATCTTTTTTTCTGACTTAAAAAAAAATATTAATCATGGAAAAGCTAAATTGTCTGAGGCATGTATGTATATGGGGTTGTCATGAAACTTAATTGAGCCAAAGTTACAATCAGATGGTTTTTGGACTTAAGCTATGTAGCACCTTATTAGGTAGGTATTCTTTTTGCAAAATTTTAAACTATTTTAAAACCAAATCTCATTTTTTCTTCCACTGTATCTCAAGGGTTTGGAAATACCCTGCTCATTTTTTCCATCTCAAAACCAGGTTGTTTTAATTTGCTGCTGCATAAAGATCCCTAATTACTGGTAGTGAAAGCTAAGTTATTCCAAAAAGGCTTCTTTGTTCATTATCTATTCCCATTTCAGTCTGGCATTCAGTGTGTTTTCTTTCTTTCAGCAGTGTTTTCAGAAAGTAAACTGTGAAGAAAGTATCTTGATAGATGAAAGTATCCAAATGGTAAAGAAGCCATATTAGTTCCTCAGGTGGCATCACTGAAGTAAACAAGAAAATGAACATGGATGATTTGGACCTTTTCTCCCAAGCGCACTCTGTGCTCTCCCTCTTCAGTGCTCTGAACAACAGAAACAGGGGGAAGAAGAGAACAGCTTCTTGTTTTTGTCATTTTCTTGCCCTGCTAATCAATCCTGTGGCCAAGTGGCCCAGAACAGGTGCTTGTTATAAAGCAGGCATCCAGATTTTTCTCTGAGTCCTGTTGTTTTCTTTCCACGGGTAACAATTGGGAAAGAAACATCAAAGTTGGCTAGACTAAATTTTTAGTCTAGAAGAGCAGAGCACACATAAAGTTAAAAACAGGGCAGACAGCAAATCTTCTGAAAGATCAATGCTCATAATCTCTAACCCAAAACTGCGTGGTGGCTGTGTCTGGCATTACAAACAGCACTGGATTTTTCTAACAGCAGTTTGTGCTAAGGAATTAAATCTGGCATTCTGTACTGCCATAATAGGGCAGTTAGGGAGTGATCTTCTATTGACTTCACACTCAAATGAGCTGTATTTTTTTATAAAATCACCACTTTCTTGGCATGCAGAGCATGCATAAGGAAGATCTGAGATTCAAGGCATTAGAGAAATGTTATGAAGATCGATTGGAAGCAGTGATTAACTATTTAGTGCATCACAAAGCAGCATTTCCTCATTCTACAAAAGGGCAATACATAGTTATAGTCACAAAGCAAAAATGCTTCTTCATTTGTAAAGTTTCACAGGCCACTTTCTCAGTCATTTAAAATATGCTGCTTTTTACACTTATGGTAAGATCAACTCCATGCACTTTCCATACCCTGAAGAAGCAATATGCCACTGTTTTCTGTTGGCAGATTGTGTTATGGCAGATGTTTAGCAGAGTGTAAGAACTCCAACAGGAGCTATTGGATGAGTACATGTGCTATGAGTCTGACTTTGTAGATCTCAGTAGTCAATGACATCTTGGACTGATGCATCCTTGTTTAAATTGTGCTGTGTAGCAAAATAGCAGCAAATAGCCAGGCTGACAAATGTCAGTCATAAACTTCAACATTTTTGCACCTGGCTATGGAACAATCTGCAGTAATGGCACAGTCAAACCCAAATTTTAAGTGGTCAATACACCTGGCATGAGGAGCTTACCTGAGTGGACAGCTTTTGTTCCACTTTTTGAGTTGAAAATTAAACTATTGTGTTTAATTTTAATTAAGAAATCATTAATTTGATAAAAACATAGAGTGCTTCCTTCAACCCCAGAATCAGTATTTTAGAGCAGCTTATTTAGTCTGACATTCAGCCATTCCCAGGATTCCTGCAACAAAACAGAAACAGGATAGGTATGGAAACAGTGAAGTGTAGATCTGGTGTCTAGAGAAACACACTGCAGGAACTCATGAATTCTAAAAGTGGGGTTGACCCAAAAAGATTGCAATCAAAACAAATCTGCATTCAGACAACTGGCAACTTCTGTTTGATGCCTGTAACTCTACAGAATATTTAAGCTTTTCTTGAGTGAAGCCTAGCTGCACCAACAGATACCTTAGAAAGCTGAGGAGATTTTTTCTGGGATTGGAAAATCAGGGATCAGAAAAATAATCACAAATGCAACAGAAAGCTGACCACCAAGTGAAGATGCAAACAAAAATAAAGTACTGCTGACCGACTGAAAGTGCAGAAAGCTGTCTTGCCACAAAGCAGCTGTTGCCAAACCTCAACTTGCAGCTGCAGGACTGTTTCAAACAAACTGGAAACACTTGAATTAATTTTGAATGTGTTGTGTGACAACAGATAATATTCAGAAGCAGGGGTGTTATGCATTAAATAAAAATAAAATTGAGTTCTCCTCCATAAAACCAGAATTTGCTCCATTAAGTCTATGTACAATTTTTATTTTTTATTTTCCTCTGCTCTGAGAAATAATTGGTTGGCCTACCATCTTCCAGTTGGAAACAGTCTAAACACACCCTATAATTTTCTCTATCCTTTACATCACTGGTACCATTCTACACAATTCCTCCTGTTTGTTTAGGGTGTGAGCCTTTACAATGAATTTGAAACATTATAATGAAATAAGCATCCTGGTAGTCACTTAACCGAACCAGGTTTCAATTGCTTGGTTATCCATGCTGACATCAAGTTAATAGCTTTTGTTCTCTTTTTTCAGACTGCATACATCTTTGGTATTTGAAGTACTAAGAATAATACTATTTCAGCCCAACAAACTTGCAGAGACAGGCAATATGTTTTTCTCCTACATGATGTGCTCCTGCATAAACAGACCTTGTCTTTTTGTCACATTTTTTATAAAAGGTCCTAAAGTGGTCACCACAATCACCTTCATGATCTTTTCTGCAGACAGTTTTCTATTTCTTTCTATTGTTCTTTCGTTAACTCTTCCCTTGCCATGTCATTTAGGATAGATCTTGCCCAATTTTAGTTCCTCATATTCTAAAATCCAAATATCTTTCATTTTTATTCTATCCTCCCTTCTAAGTATAGTTCATAACTAGCTGATATCTGCTCCAGGTTTCATTCTTTTGGGGTTTTTTCTTTCTTCTTTCCCTGTTGCCATTGGAAGGTCAAATCCCATTGGAATGAAGACTTCCTCATTTAAGCCCTTTTGTCCCAATAAATATATTTGCATTTATCATTACTTTTACACTTCTCTGGGCTGAAAAGCACAGCTGTTCAATACTTCTTCCCAGGAAGACTGTTTGGGACCACCCTAAACCAAGACTGAACGTTCCTCTGTGAATACAGTGTGCTTAATCACTGCATTTGATCAAGGGTTGATTGTTTGGGTTGCTTCATATTATGGTGTAGGAATGGTATTCCCCAATTTAGCAAACTCTGAAAAGGAAAATGTAAACAAATTTTCTATCCAATATTTTTAGGTATTATGCCTATGAATTTTCTTTTCCTGCACCAAGTTTTTCTCCCACAAAGGCACACATTTGGCTGAAGTTTCTCTACAAACTCACTTTCTTGATACTCGGAGAGGAAAAACAATCTGTGGTAAAGCTCTGCCACAGACTGCTTATTAATTGTGGACTAGCCAGTGGATCAGTTTGTACCACCCCCTAAAGAAAAACAATAATCTCGTAACTGCCTCATTCACACATGTATTTAGATTATAAACTCAATAAACAGACTTTCTTTTACCATCTTTTTTAGCAAAAAGAAGGAACCAGGCGTACCACAAAACAAAAACATACTGTTGGCATAATTTCCCCATTAAAAATAAATAAAAGTCCTTTCTTTTTAGGGGATAGTGCATATCATAGTGCAAGTATCATTATGATAATTCTCTAATTCCTAATCTACCTCTTCAGAAGGGATGAAGACTCCTGCATTCACCCTCTGAGTTTATCATTGTTTCCTCTTGTTCTGATGTAACGCTGCTGATAACTGAGATCATAACACACTTTCTGCATCTGAGTTCAGAGCATCCAAAGGAGCTTTCAAAACTGGTTTTGAAGAAATGCTTTAATTCTTGACTGCGTTGACTCCTGCACACCTTTGACTCCTGTGATCAAAGACTCAACACCCCATCTGCAAACACAATGCCCTTATTCATCTAGCAGTGCTCAGTCCTTGCTGGATGTGTTGATTATCTGCTGTACCTTTTCCATGGTACTGAATTTCTGCTTATGAGTAGACATTGATTTTTGGTCTGTTAAAAAGGGGGATGCATTCCTTTTCTTTCTTTCTCCTCTTATCTCCAGCCCTTTTAACTATTCCAGATATTCATCTGGAAACACAAAAAAAAACTGTGATCTTTCCTTTGCCCCATGATTGAATTTTGCTATAATAAATTTCCCTTGGAGTACTGCCTTTCTCTCTGGCATTTGCAACCAAATTCAGGTCCAGGTACCAGCTGCTAGCCTTTCTGAATCTTTCAAGCAGGGAGTTTTCAGTTACCAGGCAGTGAGACAACAGGACCTGTTATTTCCTTTGGCAGCCCTAGTTAGAGGGAATTTTGGTCATATTTTTTAATCTCAAATCTGTACTATTTGCAAGTTTCTCTTGTGACTTGTCCCTGCAGTTGGTAAAGCAAAAATAAAGTGTTCTCAAGACACGTTGTCAGAGAGGAAACATGCCTTTCTTCCAATGGCAATGCTTGAAACAGTGGCCTTGGACTCAAAGCAAAGTCATCTTAATAAGCTTATAATTAGGATATGCCCTCAGGATTTTGCTATAGTATTTGTACCTTCCTAGTACCCAACTTTATATATATATATATTTAGACCCCTGTTTTGCACCATTTCTTCCAAATTCAGTTCTTCCAAAAGCAAAAAGTTAGCAAAGCTATTGGCCATGTAATGTTCAATCATTCCTTCATAAATGTTATTTTATTCTGACTAGAAAAAAACTGTCCTGATATATTGAACTGAAGCAGAAGAAGGAAATCACTGGAAAAGAAAGGTAGAAGTAGTCTATTAAATGAGAGAAGGCAAACTGAGCTAAATCAAATGAAAGAATTGTAAAGGATGAGAGACACTTGAAAAGAATATGCTTATTTTAGAAAGATGAGGGAAAGGCAGAAGAAGACATGAAACAAAGGATTTAGTGTGGTGGTAAGCAAAGAAATGTTCACAGCAAAAATTTCATTTGATGTTAAGTGGAGGGTTAGATTTACTGCAAGATCTAATGCATGCATCAAGGTCATTCTAAGAGAAAGGATTTTAACATCTCATTTGCCATCCTTTCCTTCCTCATCTCCAATCTAACATTAAAGTATGCACATATTTTTTAATGTTCTGTTTCTCTAGAAAATGGTAGGGACAGAAACCACTGGATGTAAATGTAGGAGAGGTGGCCCTTGAGTAGTAAATATGTATTCTATCTGAATATCTGTATATGGGCCTTGCCCCAAGGAATCCCAGCTGATCCTGAAAGGCTTGCAGCTGCAATGTCCTTAATTGGACGCAGCTGTGGCCAGCAGGGATCGCTGGGATAAAAGGGGGCTGGGCTTTCCAATGAGTCAGAACTCCGAGGCAGCCTGGAGGAAGCAGGAGCAGTCTGCCAAGGAGGGAATCAGATGATGAAGACCGGGCCACAAGGAACCCCCGAGAGAGTAAGAGACTACTATTAACATGACTACAATTGGGACTATAGTATACGGCTACACACAACTACAATTGGGACTCTAGTGTGCAGCAACATTTGGTGACCCCGACGTGATCGCTGTAATTATAAGATAGGGTAGCCGGAAGAACTAGAAGCGTTGGAGAAAGAAGAAGAGCTGAGAGAAGCTGATGGAGAAAAAGAAAAGAAGAGACTAGAAATCTTGCATTCAACTTGAAGCTGAGACATCTGCTATCTGGGAAGAGAAAATCTAGCAAAAACAGAGAAGATAAGTAACCTTCTGAATCTAAACTAAAATTAAACGAAAAGCCAATCTTGACTTAGGCAAATATATGTATGTACTGGAAATTTAGAAATGAGATGGGCCTCAAGAATCGTAGGTAAATATGTATGTATTGAGAATTTGGAAATGTAAGGAGAGGAAAAAAAAGAAAAAAAAAGAAAAAAAAAGGAAAAAGAAAAAGGGAAAAAAAGGGGAAAAAGGGAAAAAAAAAAAAAAAAGAAAAAAGAGGTAATGTGGGCCCTGTAAATCCTAGGTGTAAAATATGTGTATTGGAAACGTGGTAAAGTTGGGCCCGGTAAATCCTAGGTATGAATATGTGTATTGGAAATGTGGTAAAGTTGGGCCCGGTAAATCCTAGGTATGAATATGTGTATTGGAAACGTGGTAAAGTTGGGCCCGGTAAATCCTAGGTATGAATATGTGTATTGGAAACGTGGTAAAGTTGGGCCCGGTAAATCCTAGGTATGAATATGTGTATTGGAAACGTGGTAAAGTTGGGCCCGGTAAATCCTAGGTATGAATATGTGTATTGGAAACGTGGTAAAGTTGGGCCCGGTAAATCCTAGGTATGAATATGTGTATTGAAAACGTGGTAAAGTTGGGCCCGGTAAATCCTAGGTATGAATATGTGTATGGGAAATATAATCTACTATGTATAATTGACATGTTCTGCAACTAATAATAATAATAAAAAGGGGGAACTGTAGGAGAGGTGGCCCTTGAGTAGTAAATATGTATTCTATCTGAATATCTGTATATGGGCCTTGCCCCAAGGAATCCCAGCTGATCCTGAAAGGCTTGCAGCTGCAATGTCCTTAATTGGACGCAGCTGTGGCCAGCAGGGATCGCTGGGATAAAAGGGGGCTGGGCTTTCCAATGAGTCAGAACTCCGAGGCAGCCTGGAGGAAGCAGGAGCAGTCTGCCAAGGAGGGAATCAGATGATGAAGACCGGGCCACAAGGAACCCCCGAGAGAGTAAGAGACTACTATTAACATGACTACAATTGGGACTATAGTATACGGCTACACACAACTACAATTGGGACTCTAGTGTGCAGCAACATGTAAATAGCTCCAACGATAACATAAATTAAAGTGAAATCTTTAACATTTTTTAGTTTAAATACATTATAACTGTTTAACTCATATCATCCTTTTTATGCTTTCAAACCCTAGCCCAATGCAAGCTTCTTTTGTCATGGTTCTTTTCTGTAGTTACACTGAAGTAGAGATGGACCTCTTCTGCTTTCTCTTGTAATAACTGAGTGTCAAAAGTGACAAAATTATTCTTTCTTACTGTTCTATTTGTATAGGTCACAGCACATTGAAGCAAACTGAAAAAGAAAAACTTCTGGAGAGTGAGACATTCTCTGGTAAGGCATCTAAAATTTCTTCATTAATTTTTTCTTTAAGAGGGAGATGTTGAATTTTTATTTGTATGCTTTTTAACTTGAACTTATATCTAATTTTTCTTTCAACATTATTTTCTGTTTTGTGATATATAATTTTGTACCCCAGAAGCATCTGTCTTACCAAAATCCCTATAAAATTATTCCAGCATTGTCTTGATGCCCAATGAAAGTCAATCTGAAAACAGACATTGAAGTCTTTGTTAAAGTTTGTTTTGAGTATCTTTAGAATAAGAAAGAAAACAAATCTGGACAGTAGATATACCTGTCAAAGATATCTGAACTGGCCAGCTTTCAGTTTTGGATGGGAAGAGACAAAATAGCACTTAATATGATTTTAAAATACTCTTCTAGGTGGCCTTTGAGATGTCACAATGCTTGTAACTAATAGAATACAATATATTTTCAGGAGAAAATGCCTTCTATATTAAAAAAAAAAAGCTTCTCCCAATTATAATGATTTGTCTCACTCTGGAAGCCATGTGAGAAAAGCTTTTTATCCTTTGTACCTCTGTCCAGCCTGAAGAAGCTGGATGCACAGATACACCTTCAGGGCAGAATTACATCCACTTCAGAGAATTTAGAATTACAGAGACAATGGCACAGAAAGAAACACACTCTCTTTTCTACAAGATGGGAAACTAAGGTAGTCTCTGAACACTTAAAAAAAAAAAAAAAAGAAAAGGAAAGAGAAAAATTAAGAACTTCAAAACACAGTCTAGTTTCTGGGTTTATTCTTGGAAAAGACAAGCCACATGCTGCTCCCTGATCACAGCTTGAAGAAAACGCCCAATTTAGTCCTTACTGTGTAACAAAGAAACTGTAGTTTCTACTAGGAATCTGAGAACTGCACACTGACCACATTTTCTGGTTATAAATAACAGATCACAGACTAGAAGCACTGTCTTTCTCAGATTATATTGTTATCTCCATTGTGCATTCTTGACCAAACATCTCATCCTCTGGGTAATTTTTCTATCACCTTGCAATACGTTGCCTTTAAAATTTAATGCTTCCAGGTTGTTATTTTCCCCTTCAACTTCTGTCTAACTTCTGGTACTCAGTTTGCAATTCCAGAAGCTTAGTTTCTTTTTAAGTAAGCAAAGTAGTAGAAGCCCTCAAACTGAGTGCTGTTATCATAGAATCATAGAATGCTTTGTGTGGGAAGGGACCTTTAAAGGTCATCTGATCTGACTCCCCAGGCAGGAGCAACTTTCGCTAGACCTGATTGCTCAAAGCAAATTCCATCTTAAATTATCAATGGCAAAGATACATGTACAAACCAAACCAAGAACCCGGAATAAATAAAAACAGTATCAGCAAACAAAGCTATTTTTGTTCTCTCCTTTTCCAGTTACTATATAAACAAACATCAACTAAGAGAACTGTAGCATGTTGCTGAGCCACTGGCTCAGCCTGAATGATGAATAAAACAAAATAAATGTGCTTCAAAATCCAAATGCAAATGGGTACTCCACTAGTAAAAATTGGGAAAGGGAGGCATTGTAATTATTAATAGATGTTAGCAAAAGGATATAAAATTTGTAACTCCTCCCTAGAACTGGCCTTGTACATAGCCATAGAAGAGATTCTTGGTAGAAATTGCTTGTTATATAATGCTCAGTTCTTCAAAATACTGAAACACAAGCTATATTTTAGTGGTTAGACTTAGTGATAAATGCACTAGAAATGGAGCAGGTGAATCAATTTCTCACCCCTTGGTAGTGTCAGCATGATCTTCTGAAATGGGGAAAAGCAGTAGAAAAATCTTTGCATCTGGCTATTAACTTCCAAGCCATGAGGGACATGTAACTAAAGACTGCATGCCAACAGATGTTCAGCTGCTAGAAATACACTAATTTTGAAGTTAAATCCAATACATGAATTATGTTCTCTGGACACATTGCTGCATTGATTCAAGGGACATTTTGCTATTGTTTAGGTAGTCGAGGTTATAAAATTGATGGAGAAAAATCCTATATATCAGACAGGTTTCAGATACTGGGTGATCTTCAGCTGTCTCAGGCAGCAGTTCCCTTCTGACAGATGTGCCTCAAAGCAGCCTCAGCGCAGCTGCACCACCATTTGAAGAGCATCTTGTGTATCCCACATGACGACTTCACAAAATATCTGATACCCCTTCAGTGTCTGGTAACTCAAGATGATAGTGTGGATAGATGATTGTCCTCAGCAGCTCACATATGATTAAACCCACTGATGCCCTTGAAAAAAGTAACCAACCATTGCGTAAACACTGTGAAAACGTCTGTGTTTTCAGTATACTAAGTTCTGCTTAAAATATGGTACTGAAATAATACTACTTTGGAAACAGCTGGAAATGAGGGCCACTGCTAATCCAGCTTTCTCTTTTCTGTCACAAATCTTGCCAAGAATAATCTGCTTGGTTTCCACGTGTCGGGCTGAGAACTTTTGTCAGAATTCATAAAACTTCTTGAAAAATTTTAGAAGTATGCTCATACTCAAGAGCTCATCTTCAATGTTAAGTGTCCTGCTTCAATGTAATACCAATAAGGAAAAGTGTTTGGGTTATTAAAGATACCTTAAATGCAACAAATTGTACTCTAACATTAAACAGAAATTCCTAGAAAGGGTTGATCATGACATAGTGACTAGATATAACTAAACCACAAGGGTCTATTTATGGTTTGTTTGGGGATTTTTTGCCAGAACAAGTGGTAAATTTTGGAAGCATAAATTTAGATTTTTAGTCTTTGATAAAGACTAAAAATCTTATTATGAAGCAAATATTCTAGCCAAACTAAAAATTAATATAACCCAATGAAGATTGTTTATATGTTAATGCTGCTTAGCATTGTTCAGCTGTTGGCACTTTTTAACTTTTCTGTACCAAATGTTTCATAAAATGCACAAACTTAGCCAAGTTGTAAAAAACCTGAATAAGCTTAAAAATCTTTTGACAGAAGTGTGACAAAGCATGGGGAAGCAGATGCTATGGCTCTAGAGAAAGTGCACACAGGAATTTCTTTTTGTACATGGTTTTATTATGGAAGATCCAGGCAAAATTGAGAAAAATGCACATGACAAAAAGACCTGAATTCAAGACAAGAATTTTAAAAAAAGGTGTTAAACCTGTAATCCTTAATAGTTCAGCTAACCTGGTGTGTGGCTCGCTGTTCTTTGAAATATGAAGACCTTTTTTTCACCTGTTGCAAACAAAACCTGCCATTGAATTAAGCTGGTTTTATCCTCTTATTACTGCATTTATTTTTCACAGTTACTACAATGAAATTGTTTGTTCTAACATTCCTTGACTACATATTTTTAGGATCAGTAATGCATCAGTAACAGGGAAACTGAAAAAAACACTGATACTCAGAGGGTTGTGTTATAACTCTTAGGGGATAAAACAAGTTTGAACATTTTTAATGTTCTTTCTTGTAACTCATGGATTTCCCAAAAAAGAAACCAAATGAAAACAAAATGTCCTCTTTATGAATACAGTACACACACAAAGCTAACTGTGAAGCACTCATTAGTGACAGGTATTTAATTAAATAAGTACCTGTCATTTTAATAACCTACAGAAACTCCCCCAACTTAAGACTTAGAAGTGATAAATCTGCTAAATCTTTAAGCCTTATTTACCTTGCTCTAATCATCTAACCTCTAATTTATTTTATAAATAGGTAAAGCAAATTTGAAACATACATTTGAATTACAGTTTTAGCATACAGAAGTCAGACTGGATGCAACATTTATCAACTCACAATTTATAGTTTGTAATCATTCATCATATCTCTTAAAATTAACATATTCATTTAGCAGCATCATAAATATTATGGAAAAGTGACTCTAGATTTTTCACCAATACATAGGTCATCCACATACATAGCAATCAGTCTCTGCAGACACAAAGTATGTTTTCAACATTCTCCTGGAGTCAGCCTATCTCATGACAAACAAGCTTAATGGAAGGCTTCCAGAGGACAAAATAATGTCCATCCTTTTGGCTGACTGAGGTAATGTTTCACATTCAACTGTCTGGCATTTCTTTGTACCGTGATAAATGCTCAATGCTGCAGCTAATCCATTCTGAAATTTCATAGTGTTTTCATGGTATCACAGAGCAGATTTTTTTTGTGACAGATTCAGACATTAAAGAAATAAATAAGGGAAGAAAAGCAAGGAAAAAGTAACTAGGTTCACCCTCCTCTCTAATTTCTGACCAAAGACGTAGTGGACTGTGGTTCATGAACACCTGGGGTAAAACAAAACTCCTGTGCCTGCTCAATATTCTCTTCCTATTAAAATTTGAAGGTAGAGAAACCTCAAATAATTTCCATTAACTATAGAGAATGGACAAGGAATACTTTATGATAGGATTGGCAGAGTGAAGACACACAGGCAGGTCTGGATACAGAGAGTGAGAGCATTGCACAGGAAAAATCCTGACTGAACCACATTTCTAACAGCTATATTGAATCCAGAGACCAATCTGCCATGGGGAAAATGAGTGTCCCAGAAGAGAACAAGAGGAACAACTCAATGAGAGACTGGGGAAATTAAACACATGAAAGTTCAGACATCAGAGGAGGAGATGAAGGTAAGTAAAGGGAGATTGATGCATGGAGTACAGGAGTTTATGGAGTGATGTAGAGGAATTTAGTTCACAAGTGTGCAATAATTTTGTTACCTGCCACTTTCAAAGTGGACAAGAAAGATAAGGAGGAAGAAAGAGAACTGGTATAATTAGTAGAGGAGAAAAAATTCTGTATTCCCTGAAAGTAGTCTCTTTTGTAATGAAATGTTGCATTTTCAAGGCAAGATAATATGACAAGTCAATCTCCTCTTCAGAGTTTGAGTATAGCTGATTAAATAATAAATAAATGTAGATTTGAGGTTCCAAGAAAAGCAAGTGCTCCTGCACTCAGTCCAATGTCAAGTTGTCTGCTTAAGTCCATTATTATTTTAAGTGTGTCTCATCACTTCTTGCTTTATCACTCCTAGAAAGAATACATCTGCAAAATTAATATTTGGGTATGCAAATGCTTAGTTTACATTCTAAGATGAGGGCAGACTGCACCTGAAAAATCACAACACTCCTGTCCTTCAAGCTTCATGTGAGTTCTAAGTCTTGGTGTCATCTTCAAAATAACCAGAGGCTCACACCCTTACGGTCTGTCAATTTTTACACAGCTGAGTATCATTTTCGAGGAAAATCATTACATTTTTATTCAATTAACTATGTTCATTAAGTGGTCTGGCTTGAATTTTTTGTTGCTGGGGACTATGTAAGAAGCACAAGGATGGAGACATCTCACAATCTTATATTGTTGTGGTGATAACACAACAGACAATATGGAGGTTAATCTAGCAACTCAACAGCTATAAACATAGTGCTTCCCAGGTTTATTTAGTAAATCTCTAAAAGATCCAGGCCTGGAGGGATGGAGATAATCATTGAACTCTTGTTTGTTCCATTATGGTATACCAAGATAATTTGCCAAAACATCTAAAAATTTTTAATAAAAGGTTTCACAAATGTGTTGGTGCTCTTGATACTCCAAGACACTCAATATCACAATTCAGCTACACTGCTCACAAATGTGGTATAAAATAAGAAATATTATAGGACCTTTCTAAAGGGAAATTAATCTTTAAAAAACTGACAAGGAAGCTCTGTATAATTAACAAACATAAACATTTCTGCCTCTCTGCTTGATAATAAGTGCATATTATGGCTACTTAAATGTCAACAGCTATTTTTTGTATCATTAACTCACACAAGAGCCAGATGCTAAATAGCCATTTCAGTAGCATAAATGATGGAGCAAACTTTTGAGTAGGAAATAAAAATTTTAATACACAAGCAGAATTTTACATCCCTAACAGCCAGCAGCCATTTGGAGTTGACAGATCAGCTACGTGCTTCAAAACCTTTGTGACAAAACAACTTACAAAACAAAATGCACAGATAAAATTCATAATGTGTCACATACTAAGAGTTTTCCAAATCTGTGCTAACAGATCTATCATCATGGTAAAGGTTAGAAGACCTTCAATATACCCAGCTTTTATTTTGTCAGATAGGAAAAGAGAGGTTGAGGGGTCTTGTTTACAGAGATTTACTTTTCACTGTGTTTGGATGAACTATTCATTGCATATTTAACAATTCATGATTCTTTGTCTCTATAGACTGGCTGTATCCTACTGCAATCTGTTATTATTTTAGCAAAACAGAAACTTTCTCCCTACATAAAGCATTTTGGAAGATAAACTGCTCAGCTTGATACTTCAATGGATCCTGCTGGACTGTGCACTTTCCTGTGGGGTGTGATGTGTTGGGCATCATCAATCCATCAGACTCACCTCAGATTCTGGATCTGAATTCACAAATTCCCTTTGACTGCCTCTTTCAATCCCATGAGTCTTCTCCTTTTGACACGTACATATCACTCCTAGCCAGAACACCACTCCAGAGCTGCTCTGTGCCAGTTATTAGCACAGTCTCATGGAGAAGCCTTAGTCCAGGGGGCTTCTGCTCTGTCATTCAGCTGTGAAGATACAGAGCATCGGTTTTGGCAGTGGTAACATCAGTTCTGGTGCCAGGCAGAGCAGGAAGAAGAGTGGAGCAAAGCAGCAGAGTGTGGAGACCCCAACCAGTTGCTCTGTGATCTGATTGAGGAGTGTCACACCTCTTATGACACTAATTCCTGTCTCACTGAATTGGGGCAGGCAGACACAACACACCCCAGACATGAGCTGGCCAACTATGGCAGCACAGTTTTGAACAGAGAAAACTATTCTGTATGGATACCTGCACAGTAACAGTGCACAGTTCAAGGGCTTTTTTTAATTTTTAACTTTTTTCATTTCCTTTTAAGTCCATTTTTGTGAATTGAAAATTAATTGCAAGCAAGATTTTATCACTTGGAGCTGCTATTGGTAAAAAGCAACCAACTATGCTGTGAGCGATCCAAGGATGCTGGAAAGGCTGACTAGTGAGTTCTGGTTGGTGGTGTTGAGTCCAAGGTTTGTTGCTATGGTTTTGGATCCATTAGTGTTCCAGCATTACCAAAAGAGCTGTGGATGGCACAGCCTCATCCATTGTTGTTTCTACCAAGGCTCTTAGTTCTCAGTGACTTGCAGTCCAAGGTGGGGCTGTTTATTAGGGAGCAGATCTGCTGAGTTTCATCAGTCTGTTATTTAATCGGAAAAGAAAGCTTGTTTCCATGGCCATTACTGCAGACTTCAGAGATCCTTTCTATTTCCTGAGTCTGGAATTTCAGATTTATCTTTGTTTCCTTTGGTAATTAAGTCTCTTGGTGGATATTTACAAGTTCATGCTGTACTGCATCATGTCCAAAAAATGAAAGTCTACTTTTCAGTGAAATGCTGAACTTTTTATCAGGTAGACATATTCAGCAAATACTTTTGGATTTATTTTATACACTGCTATGACAAAATGGTGCAGAAAATATTTTAAAATTAACTTCTCAATTACAAATCATATGATATTGATCAAACTGTGAAGCACACTGACTTAGTGGATTTTTCTTATCATTCAAAGAACATAGCTACATGAGAATGGCTCGAAGTACAAGAGGAAGGGCAGCAAGGGACATGAGAGCCTAAGATCATGTCTGGGAATAATGAGGGTACTGTAGGAACTTTTCAAGACAGACTTTTATGAAGAATATCTTTCTTTGCTCCCTGTATCACAGAAGGAAGAGCCAATAATTCCAGGAAGCCCTTTATTTGACCTCGTTAAATCACCCAGCTGGATTGATCTATAAACTACAATCAAACTACAATTCATAAGTTTCATTTCTGAATTATAAATATATTCTTGTTATCCCTTTGTTTTTATAACAACAAATAATTGACTATCAAACTACATTTCCTGGTCAGCTATGTATTTCTAGCCTTGCTCCGCAACATCGCACGCTCTTAATTGTGTCCACATTTTTCTTTTGGACTGAGGTTCTCTTGACCATTTTCTTGTTCTGCTTGCACTGGGCTAAGGAAGAGGACACAAAGAGCAACTCTCCTCATTATTTTCAATCTTGAAATCATGCTTGTATTTTAGTGAAAAGTTTCACGAAATCACTTTAACCTTGCTGACTATAGTGCCCACTGCCTTCTTTAATAACCAATTTAATATTACTTGCTGCCAAATCTGCCCCTTGAGCCACATACATGCGTTAAATTACCTCATAATGCAGAGGGCTCATAGGTGAAGTTCACTTAAAAAATCCCTCAGCAATTTAAACGATGTTAATATCTAAATGTCCTTGGTAAAAACTAGTTTTCCCATCCTAATATGAGTTTAGGTTGTTTACAGTTGGGACTTCAGACATAAATATTTTCATTAATCAAGTCAGAATAACACTGGAAGAAAATTGATGAGGAGATAAATCAGTTAAACGGAGGGAAAATCCTTTAATCAAGGCTGCAAAATATTAATTTTTACCAATATCTTTGTACAACCAAGCCATTATATTGACAATATATCATGGCTTGCTTATTCCAGACTATTGCTGTTTAATTGCGGTCACAAGTTCAACCATTTATGTTGACAGATTCAAACCATTTGATTTAGCATCCTAAATTAAAAATTGTTGGCCTAGTTGATGTCATAAAATGCTGTACCGCAAATGCTACTAGTTAGTAAACTATCTTTGTGTGACCAAACTGCTCAAGAATCAAAAGAAATCACATTAATTTAGAGGGAATCACTCTTTTTACTGATTTCATTCTTTTTAGTAAGGAAAACAAAACAAAAAACTGAACAAAAAGCCAACCAAACAAAAAACTCACACAAATTCATATTGTTTAGAAACTGCTTTTTTCCAAGAAGCTGACCAAAAGAAAGAAACTCACAAACTGGTTTTCAATTCTAAATTGTCAAAAAAAATCTTTAAAAATATTTTGAAACAGAATTCAGAGGCAGTGTAGAAGGTTTGATCTTGGGGACCTAAACTCATGGGAAAAAAAATATGCTTTGCCTTTACAATGGATTTTCTTTCTGGGTTTTCCTTTAAAAGTTTTTCATGTCATAAAGTGAAGCATTGAAGGAGAGGAGGACCACTTCAATCACATTGTCTAACCCATGAGAAGGGATATGAGCACATTAATGTAGTTATCTGAACACAAATGCTCATGTTGGACAGAGTCTCTTTTTGTCCTGTTGAAAAAAAATTGACCAAACTAACTTTGAAGTTTGTCTTTAGGAAGCCACCTTGGATTCTGAGTTTGGAGATGACCACTGAAAGAGAAAAGGAGAAAAAATATGTGCTCCTTAAACTTTGTGTCTATTTTCTGTCTATTTGTTTCAATACAATATACTCAAATTTCACACTTTATTACTGGAAGGAAACAAATACATTCTAAAATTATCAAGCTTAATATGATAAAGGATTTTTTAATGAGAAAAGGTAAGAAAGTCCTAAGTACAGCCAATGATATTCTCAATGATACCAGTTAACAGAAAAAAAACCCATGACATTAATCCATGGATAATCCAATTTGGATGAGTACTAGACTATAGTACTATATGTTAGTCTAGACTCTAATTATCTAGACTGTGATTTATAGGACAAGTCTATAGAAATGAGAGGAAGAGCTATCTAACTACCAATTTTTATTCCAACTTGTTCTTTCCTGCATACAAAGACTAGATCTAGGAATTTCCAAGGGGGAAAAAAAAGATAAGTTAATACTATTCATGAAACCCATGAACAAGGTCTAGCTCAATACAAAATGTCTACCAGCTAGCCCAAGAGGCACCAGTTATTCATCAAAAAGAGCTCATTAAAAAGTGTTGCATAATTAGCTTCATTTTGGAAGATTTGATTCCCAAGTTTCCCTTTTTTGTGTAGAGCAACAAATTTCTGAGTGATTCCAAACAAAACTCCAAAATTAGTTTGGGAGAAAAGAGGGTTCAATTAAAAGCAAATTGTCTCCTCTGCTCCATCATTACATCTCATGAATCCTGAAAAGACTTACACAAAATTATCACTGTTTTCCCTAGCAGCCTTATGGCAGCACCCTTCTAAAATGAAAATCTATGCATTTTGCTTGCCCAGGCTTTATTAATAAATACAACCCATTTAACATCTTCATTAATGATCTGGATGATGGGACAAAGCACACTCTCAGCAAATTTGCCAATAGCACAAAGGAGGGGAGGGTGCAAAGAAGGCAGAGCCAGGTTTTATTCAGTGGTGCCCAGTGACAGGACCAGAGGCAGTGGGCACAAACTGAAACACACAGGTTCCCACTGAACATCAGGAAACACTTTTTTACTCTAGGAGTGGCTGAGCACTGGCAGAGGTTGCCCAGAGAAGTTGTAGGGTCTCCACACTTGGAGATATTCAAAAGATCTGGTCCTCTTCAACCTGCTTTAGGTGGCTCTGCTGGAGCAGGGATTTGGGAAATATGGACCTCTAGAGGCCTCTTCAACCTCAACCCTTCTGTGAATCTGTGAAAGCTGGGAACTGTTCCTAAGGGACAGCACAAGTAAAAAGTCATCCGGGGTCCTATCACACACTTTAGAAAGCACATCTGGAGAAAAACTTGTACAAAGACTGGAGAATGCTGGTACACTGCAGGAAAATATAAATAACCTCCATAAATTCTACAGAGCACAATTCTCTTTCTGTTTCTAAAGGGAGAATGTGACTTTTTTCTAATGTTAACAATATGGGTGTAGTCAGTAAGGACTGTAAGGTGACAAAGGCAATACAGATATTAATTGGCACATCTCATTAAGAAGTCTAGAGAGAATACACTGCATCAAATCCTCTGATGCCATTGTCTAGAAAACTTGACTTTTCAATCAGCAAAAATAACCCTCTTCTTCAGGGTTATTTTATTTGAAGAAGCAGTCTAATTAGAAAGTTAAAACAAAGAACCTGGCTTTTCAGATCACAAAGTAGCACTCAGTATTTTTCAATTTTTATTACACTATTATTATGGGTGCTATCCAAATTGGTTTTGAAAGGGCTTTCATGTTTTGTCAACACATTAGAGTACCTGAATATGATCTAAAACTCTATAATAAAACATAAATTTCATGTAAAGGAATACAGTGCAGAACTGATCCTTTTCCCTGATGTCCTTAGCACCTTTCTCAGCTGTACCACAGGTGCCAATAGACATTTTCTCCAGCTTCTGCTGCGGATTCCCAGACACAGCCAGACTATGAGAGTCAGCAGTGCCATCTGGAAGTTCTCAGTGCTAACAAGACGTGGAGATGTGCCTGTTTTTAACAGAAAGAGATTTCAGTCTCTGCATTGCCCTTCATGATCAAAAAATACTGTCTTTTGGAAAAAGGCTTAATGTTCACTGTGTTTCTATGCTCCCCATTCAAACTGTAAAGCAAAGGAAGACTATGCCCATTTTAAAGGCAATGGAATGCGTTTGTGTCTAAGGGGATTTGAGTTAAATGTTTGATTTCAAACTTTTTCAGCTCCTTGCTCTTTGTCAAGAAGGAAAATCGCTGAAAGGGAATTGAACAGCACCTTAGCAAAGACTGTCCTCTCTAGGTCACTGGTTTAAAAATAGTGCAGGTCAGTGTAAAGGAGGATTTAGTGTCTGATAATTGTTTTGCAATCTTCATGAACTGAGTTGATCTGAACTCAGAGACACAGAATTTGTGAATTTTACCCTGTGGTAAAAAAAAGCTTCCTTTATATTAACACTTCACAAGTCTATCACTGAAGCAAAAAAAGCTAAAGAAGCTTTGAAGTGATTAATTTGATGAATAATTTTCCAGATGCTTTCACTTCCTCAAACCTGCTGTTTAAGGCCAAACTTTCCTAGTCATGCTGATCACCAGAGCTCTTCCTGATCTCTTGTATTGTCATCTCCTGAGCTACCTTGAGGATCTAGAAGATGCATCTCACTCTTTGGATGCCCTAGAAAAACACATCATGTTCTGGCCACAAAGTCTGGGCCAGGACCCTGGTTTTAAAATGAGACACCATACAGATGAAATGTGGGATGCCAATCAACTAACTGAAAATTTCTATAGACAAAGCATTAATAAAGTTACAGCAAACAAAAAACATTGGCTTTTAAAAGAAACTATAACTGACAAGTTACATGTAAAGATTTATGGAGTCCAGTGTCAGGTATAGAAGCAAATTTGGTCAGCTTAGCTTCAGACCAAATTTGAACAGAGTGCCCCTTTCTGTACCCATCCAAGAAGCTGTTTGGAATGTGTGGAGTGAGAAACCCGTTCTGTATGCAATATACTGTGTCTTCAGATTCAGCTCAAAGCAGTAAACTTCAGTGTGGATAAGCACACTTGCCTCCATTCCCCACTTCCTCTTCAGAATTCCCTTGCTGTATAATTAAATTGTCAAACAATCATTAGCCCATTGTAAGTAAAAAGCTTTTTTCTTCCTGGATGGACAGTTTGACAATCCACATTCAGGCTTTTGCAAAACACATAATTTGACAGCCGGAGATTATTCAATCATATAAATTGAATTAATACATTCTGTTCATTACTGGTTTTTGTTTGTGACCAGGCAAAACAGTAGCTTGTGAGCTGGCATTCAGACATTGGTACATTGTCTACCCCTTTCTTCTCTATCAACCCCTCACTCTGAACCCGATCTCACTCCTACAAATTAATTCAGTTATCCCAAATGTCAGAAAACTACCGCACGAGAATTTAATGTAGAAAATTGTAAGGAAAGTAACAAATTGATTGTCATCAGAGGTTTTTAATGGAAAACTCAAAATATTCTTGCTTTTAAAAATTAAGATAAAAGCATAATATCTTCTAGTTGTGTAACAGATTTTAGAGATTGCAAAATAATTACAGAAAGTTACAAGAACTAATAGGTTCTGAAAGTTGACAAGTTTAGCATTAAAAAGAGATTACTGTGATCATTCATAAAGCAATGTGAGTCCACACCTCAAAAGCTCATATTCTTTTCCTTAGATTGACATTTTTTCTCACCTTCAGCATTGGTTCTTCCAGATGAGTAGCAATGAATCCTCTCTAACTTCTTTTCAGACATTGTTCTGTGGTTGCTGGACTCAAAGAGCACCCCAGGTGTAGGAATCCACAAAATTAGAGGGTTTTGGGAAAGCTGCAAGATGCAGGCCTCAGAGACAGCAGAACTGTGAGCAGAGCTAAGCGGCAGTCATGAGTTAGGTCAGCAGAAAAATTATTTAAACTGTAGAAAAGCAAGGACAAATAGAACAATGGTCTGTGTATCAACACTTGTCTAGAATAACTCTCGAAGCTACAGAAAAGTTTATCTAGCAAGATATTAGGAAGGTTAAAGCTTAATAATGGAGCTCTGTGTGTTGTGTTTTAAGGCTTACAAGTAGGTATTGTATTCGAAATAAGCAGGCATTGTTTTAACCAAAGGTATGTGTGCTTATGGTGATTGGATAGAACTGCTGTCAATATGCTTTTGCTTTGTGTGATTGGCCAAAAAACTTATAAAGTGAGTTGTAGCATTAAGTTCTTTGTCTGCTGCCTAGGATGTGAGCTGCTGGCATCTTCCCATTGTCATAATCATGTAATGAGACTAATGCTGAAAAATAAAACAGCTCAAGGCGCTTTCCACAGCAGCCCCGTCTCGTTCATGGTCTGTAAATAGCCCCCCTGCCAGCAATGCCCAGGGATCATTTAAAGTGATGTCCCCCCCACCAAAACCAGGATCATACAGGCCTTGACCACCCTTCATAATTTGTACCATGCCCCAGTCTTGACAATTTCTCCTAAAAACAAACTCTGTGTATCTTCAGGTTTCCAGTCTTGTGCTGTCGCAGACATCTTTCATGAAAAATCCTTCCTTAGGGATTTTTCCGTGTTAGAAGCTGCAATTTCAGCCGCCAAATGTAAACAGTTATTATCTGCTGCTGTGGAATGCAACAGGTCCACCTGTGATTGGCCCATCTTGGATGTTTATAGTTAATGGCCAATCAAGGACAGAGCCATCTTAGACAGAGTCCGAGAGAGCTAGGTTGTTGTTCATTCTTTTTCTATTCTTAGATTAGCTAGCTGTCTGAAGAACCTTTCTCTTTCTATTTCTTTTTAGTACAGTCTTAATGTAATATATATATCATAAAATAATAAATCAAGCCTTCTGATCGTAGAGTCAACATTCTCGTCTCTTCATCCTGAAAACCCTTGTGACCACAGTCACATTATGCTTCACCATCCTCCCAAGTTTCGTAAGCTTTTACATCCAAAATCATCATCATCTGTGATAAAAGACAAATTCATTTCCTCAGTCCTTGGAAAACATTTAGTGATCGTTGATATTGCAATGATCACTAAATGATCAACCACATATGACCAAGTCACCCTCTGGCACCTCTCAGTGAGCCAGGTCCCTCCCAGGTGGTGCTTTCTGAACCCATCATTCACACTTCTGGATTCTCTTCACTTTGCCTTAAAAATGCATTTCCCAAACTGAGATGGAATGTACATTCCAAGGCTTCTGTGGAATTGAGGAGTGTAACTAGATGTTTTCTGCATAAACTTCTTCATCATGAATCTAAAATGAAATGTACTTTCCTACTATATCTTTTTCCACTGTACTCTTTACTTTCTTTAAGGAAAAAATATCCTGTTTCAAATTTTAATTTGCTTTCTTTTTTCCCAGGCACAGAACTTTGGTTTATAAATACTTGGCAGCAACCTTTCAAGTTTCTGAGCAGCTCTCCAAATGGCCACAAGCATTTTTAGCATTTTCCCCAAAATACTTAAAACTTTTCATTTTTGCACAAGACAAAAATTAAAAGGCATAGTCTCCATTCCACTATTCACATTTTTCATGAATATACCAAGTAGGATTTGACCAAATGCTTAAGGGGATTAAGTCAGCATGTCTTCCATGTTTGATGTGGTTTCACTGATTATGAAGTTTTCAACTACTTTTATAGCTACCCAAAGGCAAATCCATGCACACAATATTTCCTAAACTTATAAGATTCTGTTGTTGAATAAACTTTTAAGGACACTATCAGGGTTAATTTACATCTATATCTACTGCTTTCTCCTTTCTACACCAGGCTGCCACCATTGTTAAAGAAAGTAATAAGAAAAATTTGATATGATTCTTTCTTGACAGTTCCTTGTTGCCTGATGTTACAACCCTTATATTTTTTAGGTACTTAAAATTACCTCAGTAATTTGTTCCATATTGTTTCCAGGAATTGAAACCTGACTGCTTGATTTATAATCCCTTGGCTGCTTTTAGGAAAAAGTTATGAAAGATTTTGTTTTCCTTCATTCTCTAGGATCTTTCCTGTCTGCATCTTCCAGGAGATAATCACTAATCATTCAGAGATTACTTTGGCTCATTTCTCGGAATGAATTTCATCAAATCCTGAGAATTTTAATGTAATAATTTTACATAAATATTCCCTGAACTATTCTCTTCTCTACTCCAGCCTGAATTCTGAGCAAGTTGTTAAAAATAATGTTAAGGTATCCAGCACAATCTACCTTTTCCGTAAAGATTAAAGCAAACAATTAATTTCCATTTCCCCTGATGAAAGAAAATTATTCTTTTCCTCTGTAGAACACTTTGTGCAATATCTTTCTCCTTTTCCATCTTATTTCTAATGTATATAAAAAAGCTTAATAAAAGAAAGGTGTCAGATGCATTTATATACATGGAGCAGTTAAAAAAAAATAAAAAAGAAAAAGAAAACAAGAGGAACTAAAAAATTGGACATAAACACCTATAAAAAGTCCCATCACAGGGGTGCTTCTTCCCAGTAGGGCAGACTCCCCTTCAGGGCAACAACTCAGAAAGCATCTGACCACTTGGGGAACAAGGAGATGAGGTCTTGACAGTTTTCTTCCCTCCTATGGCTTTTACCCTGGAGACTGGCAGTTTGGTTAACATCAAAGTTATTCTGTTAAATGGAAGTAGTAAATGCAGGTAGGTAGGTAAAATTCATTCTAGACATTCTGACCTTGGTTATGAGGTATAAATTGGGAAGGAATTTAATAAAATAAAAAATCACCAAGGTTGTCTGCCAGTTTGCAAAGGATTAGCATCTAGATCAGAATATGTGACCTGTGCTCTTTTATTTGTCCCTGGCACAAGGGTTTTTATTTATACAGATTATTCTTGTTCCCTTTTATAACTTATTTGGGCTTGATTAAATTTTTTTTTTTTTTGGTAGGCAATACTAGAAACATGTAAATTACTTTTCTTCTTCAGGAATATTACTTTAATGGGGACCTACAAAAGCTCTGTCCCCTAGCAACAGCTCTCTGCAATCTCTCCTTATAAATCAATGCCAGATAGGTGGAACACATAGAAGGGACAAAGATATTAAATGGATTTTGTTGGTCAAGGTCACTTTTTTGTCCATGTTGAATTCAACTTGATTCATTAATTAATTTTAAAAATCAAAACAAAAGAGAGGAAAACAATGTGTTCCATATTCCTCAGGAGGCCTGAACAGTTTTTTAATCATGAAATGCTATACAATATTATATTAAATTACTATTTTTTGAAGAATTGATGAAATCTCAGCATTTCATTAGCAGCAATAATAATGATAGATTATTTCAATAACTGTAAAATTTGCTTATCATGGAGAACTGATATCTATATTTTTAAGGTCTTGTTCAGTGCAGTCCAGTTCATCTGTATATTTAGTTTCCAAAATAATTTCAGCAAGTAATATATTTCAACCTGAATTTCAACTATAAGTGTAAGGATAAGTACACTTATTCTGAAAAAATTTTGACTTAATTTAAATGTCACATTTAGAATTGTTACATTCACAATTGAGAATGTTGCATTTTTTCCTTGATTTCCATACAATGTTCTTTCCTTATGGTGAAAATTGTTATGACAAGGAAAAAGAGCATCTGTAAAAGAAAATTCATTTTTCCATTACTCAGATGTAAGAATTTAAAGATGAATCAATAAACTAAGCAAGAAGAAGAAATACTTATAATACAGTTGTGTTATCTCTCTGCATTTGCACAGATTATCAATAGATGATTATCAACAATTTCAAACGTATTTGCATAGTGAGGATGAAAGAAACTGCTCTAGCTTGACCTTGTTGAATTTCACATTTCTTATCTTAATTCTTGAAGAACCACTGCCATTCAAAATAACTGGAAAAAACCAACCCATTTTTATATTTCATTCTTAAAAGTAAACAAATTGGCTTTTAATCAAACTCTCCAGAAAACCTCTAAGAAACATGCCTAGAACAGAAGGCTTCAGCCCTCAAATGGATGGATGAAACTGCAATAAATTCAAAGGTGATGGATAGAAAGCATTGAGTATTATGCCTCAATGCACCACTGGGTGTAATTTAACTTAGAATTTGTTGGGCCATCTGTAAGTGGTTTACACTTTGGAAATGTGAAAGAACACAAAGATGCAAGAAGTATGCCATGGAGGAAAGCAAAGTCCAGTCTGAGAAAGTGGCAGGAAATTTTCTAGCACCATAAAGGGTCCCATTAACATCTCTATAATTTGATCTTATATCCAATTCTGGTAGAAAACTGATTACCCATTCTGCACTCCCTTCAGCTGTAAATATTTCAAACCTGACTGTTTTATGTCCCGTTCCCATAACAAAGTTACAATCTCTAAAATGTTTGTAACTTATACAGCTTGTTGTAAAGACAGAATGTCATTGGCTGAAGGAAGAAATTGTACTCAAGAAAACAGCTTTGTTGCATTTTGGCAGATTAAATTCAAAAGAAATACAGTATTAGCATCCAAGCAATGCAGTCTGTCAAAATAAAAGGCAGGCAAGAACTGTTAGAGCTGAAGTAATGGATAATAAAAGCCAAGGGACCAACAGCAAAGTAGCTGAGCTTAATATGAGCAACTTAGAGCCACGAGTGTCTTTCTGAGCTGGGAAAAGAAAATCTGAGACAGCCTCCACACTGAGTTGGTGACAAATGACTCCTTTTGTGCCCCATCTTATTCACCAAACCAGCAGCAGCACTTTTAACAATAGCACTTTTAACTGTTGGTTTTGCCTCTCTAACAAAAAGGAAAATTCAGGATGGTTGGTCAATAATTTTCCTCACATTTTCAGTAGTTACAGTAGAAGCAAAGATAAGTTCTTATATTTCCCATATCTATGTGTCACTCCATTTAGGAATTGTTTTTAGCCACAAGGAAGGTGATCAGTGTCAAAAGCCAGTCAGTCCTTGACTTCCCTGCAAACAACCATTTCCTTAAGCCACACAGTTTTGCTTTATGGTAGTTTAAGTTCATCCCCATGCCTATGAATAGCCTGCAGAGACATTCAAAGCATCTTATATAGATGAAGAGATGAAAATTCAAATAAACACCTGCCTGCAGGACATTTGCATTTGTCTGGAACTGTCTCTGAAATGCTGGCACTAAGCAAGTGGGCAACACTTGGCTGAAAGAGCAGCTGAGCTGTTGGAGACCTTCTCCTGCCCAGTCAGCCTGACCTCAGACAGGGTACAGTCCTTTTGTTGACAGGTTAAATTATCCCTATGACTGGAGTAAAGTCATCTTAGGTGTTTGTGTTTCCTACTACCTCCCACTAATGCCAGCAGCTGTTACAGCACACTTGAAGAAGATTACAGGCTTTGGATAATTCCCCCCTCTGAGGTGGGAGAGCAGCAGTGGCCCTGTGGCAAGGGCTGGAATTGAGCTGCAGTTGTGAGATTTGACTGTGGAGCCACTGGGTATCAGGGCTGTGCCTGTGGGAATGGCTAAATTTATTTTTTTCCCTGAGGGGTCTGAGAATCTCCTAACAGTCACATGCATAGATGGGACAGTGAATTGGTTTGCAGCAGCCAACCAGCTTCAAATTTTGTGATTTGCAGAACTTTGAACCAACTTCATAACTAGAGAGACCTCAGAGGTCTCACCTTTATAACCCAGAGAACTCTAGGGAGAATTTAGGGCAGTTCTTGGTATTCCCTCAGGCAGATCCAGTTGTATCAGTTCAGTTTTAATCTAGTATGGATGGTGATATGCAAGTAATATTGCCATGGCAATATTTACTCAGAAAGTAAATCCATTTTCCCTAAAAATCAAAGCATCATTACTTTCTGGAGCAAGTGAGGGAGTTGTTTTTGTCAGAGCATCAAAGTTACCAATAGTTTTATCATAAGACCATGTTGTGTGAAGAGAAAGTTTTACAATCCTTGTGGATTGTCAAATGTTGGGTTGCAAACAGAACATCTCATAAAAAATATTAGTATTATTTCTGGAACAACAATCTTAAGACATTTTCTCTTGCTGACAACTGTCAAAATATGGAAAATACATTTTCTTCTACAAAAGTGAAAAAAGCCATATAATCCTTAATGTAGGACACTTTGACAGCAAATGAAATTGCTCCATTTTCTGAAACTTATCCTCAGCTGAGCTGATACATTCCAGTAGGACAAAACCTTCATGCTTTTCCAATAATACACTGGCTCCTGTTACAATTAAAAAAAAAAAAAAAAAAAGAAGAAGAAAGCTCGGATAGCCTTTCTTGTGCCTTCTGATGCTTCAAAGTATAAAAATTTCAAAATGTTCCCATGAAGACTTTAAGCTCCTCTGTAGAACTGGATATTTCCTTTCTGTGCTCTGGACACTGTCTGAGCCTATTTTTCATCTTTCTTTCATGTGGTGTGAAGCAAAGCCCACAGTGCCTGGTGGTCAATTAACCTCAACTGCACTTGCTGGTCCCTGTGCATCAGCAAATGGCAGTGACAGTGACTCCATCCTGGAGACTTTCTCTCAGAAAGCAGATTCCAAATATTAACTGAGCTGCACAGGATATCCATGACCTTAGAAATACAGTATGTGGAGCTGTGAGCAGGATTTCTCAGCAGAATGACAGACAAAAAGGCATCACTAGCAGTGCCCTGAGGGGATGTTGTGGCTGGAGATCCTCAGGGAATATCTGTGAAGGCTCAGGCAAAGCAAGTCAGATATATTCAAAGGACTGCCAAGGCCCTTCACCAGGGATGGAGACAACCAGGTGCAGCTGCTACGCTCTGGTCTTCTCTCCCTGTTCCTCTAAAAGCCATTTCCCACTGATTTCTGGTCTCCTGAGCCTTATGGAGGTCTTACAGTACAGAGTTCCAGTGGAACCTCAGAGGAAAAGGTCAAAGGGGGAGCTATGAAATAGCCCCACACATTTTTGACCACAGAGGAGATGTACCCTGACTTCTCCTGAGGGGGAACGGCCTTTCAAAGATAATAGAAAGAAGAAAACTTCAGGATGCAACAGAGACACAAGGCCTTGGAAAGGTCATTTCCAGCAGAGACTCAGGCACAGTTCAGTATTGCAAAGTCCTTTGCCTTTTCCAGATATAGGGCAAATGCCACTTTTAATAGGAACATGTTTGATGAAGGGCTGTCTTAAGTTTCCTGGTTGTTTGAGGTTTTTTGGTAAACAAACTAAATTAAATACAGTCCTTAATTCAACTTGGATCCCATTAGCCTGCCTACAGTAATATTAGTAAACTATTGAGAAGACCTTTGAATCCAACACAAGCAGAAATAAATACTTGGACTGCAGTTTCTGGAGGATGGGGAAAGAAAAATGAAGGGATTTGTTGTTTTTTGCTTTAACTTTACCTCAAATGAACACATCCTTTACCTTCCTGAGCAGTTTGGAGCCAGAAGGGGATTTGCACACCCTTACCCAAGGGCAGAGCTCCTGTCCTTCCTTGATCCATTTATAGGGAAAATTTGTTTGCAAGAACATTGAGCAGAGCCATACAGTGAAATTCTATTGCTTTCATAGTATCCTCACTGTTGTCATTTAAATGAGCAGAATAATGTTGACTGGGATTACATTGAGCCCTGATAGCACAAGATATTGATGTATGATTCAATTACAACATAATTAGGTATGCATCACTTGTTGAGCTGCCTGCATTGCTAATCTGAGTCTGGAATGACACAAATGTCCTGTTTGCTCCAATATGCTCAGAATAACTGAGCTGGGGCTGGAAGAGAGGAGGCTGGTTCCTACAGCTGAAAAGACATTGGTGCAAGTGTTAGTGGGTTTATGATTTTGGCTTTTCTTCTGGAGTTCCTCTCCCACGCTGGCACTCTGTGTCAGCACAGATTCACAAATGATACATATCATGAAAAAGGGCATTCTGAAAATTCACAAGAATCCACTGTGTATTTCTATAAAATAAGTACATTCAGATCAAAAAGCCACATTGTAAATTTTTTCTCACTGATCTGCTTCATGTTTCGTTTGATCTTGTGTATGTTCAGAATGCTTCAGCAGTAGCTTGCACCCCTGTTGTGGCAGGGAACTGTACTCCTCAAGTACAGACACACAAAGATCACCTCTTCATACCACTTACAGGACTGACTTCTTAAAAAAAACCTTACCTTAGCTTTTGCTAGTTTATGTAAAAAATGTCTCCAAATGGATTCCAAAAATTAAATGGCTCTTCTATCCTTTATTTGTCTAGCCTGTTTTACACTACCTTAAGTGACTAACAAATTGAAGAATAAGCCATAAGTAACTTAGGCAGAGATAAAATTCTTCAAAAACTGGCATACTAATGATTTACACGTGAAATTTGAAATATGAAATTTAAACAAGAAAATACATTACCAAGCAACATTATTCATTGTTGACTTTGCTTTAGAATATTTTTCTTTGAAATAAAACTTACATAGAAATTACAAACAACTTCTATCTAGAAAACTCTGGAGGAAGACTTTTTAAATTTGCCACAATTTCTCTGCTCCAAAATGAAACCAGCAAAGTCATACCATTTGCAAAATATTTACACCTTGATGCTCTAATTAGTCTATAGTTTCTAGGGCCTTTTTTCATGTTACTCTGGTGTCCTGTATTACTGAATAATAAAATATTTTTATTAGCCCATCATAAGTTCTTCCCTAAATAAGGTAATAGATTCAGTCCTCCTAAATATCATAAAATTCTTTTCTACATCTTTGTGCAGTGACACTATTCCCACTGAGACTACACTGAAATAATGTATTTGAAGTGTGCAGAAATGACTGAATATGCTCAAAGTGTTTTTTTAAAAAAAGGCTCCAGAAGAATCTTTTTAGAAAGTGATTAAAACGTCAATGAAGTCTTTTGGTAGATATACATTAATATCTTCTATTACCTTTATATGGGGTACCACATCTAACATTTTAATTTGATGTCACCTCTATGTAACTGACATTTTATGAGCAGTCACTAAGGCAAGTCTATCACAGCTCTTCTAAAGGGTTGCAGCCAAGCATCTTTGATAGCAGAAATTTAATCTAAAAGTCAGTTTGGGTAATATCATTATAATCTTGAAATTACAGACAATCTGGGCCACAAAAAATCTAAAACTGTTGAAGTGCATGTAGTATTCCTAAGCAATATTAGGGAGACAGGTAACATTTCATACATAGAAAATCTGATAAAGAGGCAGAGGAAAAAAAGAACATGGACTACATCACCTAGGCCACCTACGGCAGAGCCAGGGGTAATTTCTGCAGAGCTAAATCCTGATGTGCTTAATCTTGTTGAAGCACTCCATCTGTTTGGCCATAACAAGACTTTTTATTTGAAGAAACAAATCAGAACATTTAAAACACACTCTGGCAATGAAATCTCTGCAGAGAAAGCCCAATGTCCCAGCAGAGATCCACTGGCATAAGTGAATTTGCATAAAAGTAAAGGGGGTCTCATTGCAACACCAGCTCTCATTGCTTAAATCATAAATCACAATCTTAAACTGAGACATTTTAACACCTTCCCTCATAATCCTGCTAAATGGTAGTTAAATGGAAAGGACATATAATTTCTTCGTTTTTTATGAGGTAAGGATGCAGAGCTATGCAATCCTAACAGGTGTGCCTCTTTTATAACTTTGGGGTAAGGTGCAACCATAAACAGACAAAATTTGATTCAGCTCTCCTGTACATGATTCTCCAAGCTTGACCAATTCGTGGTAATGAGGAGGAGACATATTCAACTTCAGCTGCACTGTTACAATTTTTCCTTTAAGATTCACGGCTCGTTACAGAATGTCAGAAGTCTCTTAACTGCTCATTTCTTCAGTCCAGACTTCCGTGCTTGAGGAAGCGCTTATAAATTACTTTTTCCAGGTATTTTACTCTAGTGACTGGAATCTGTTCTGAGTCAACCAAGAGCCACAGTGCAGAGGAATAAGTGCTCATTAGGGTGAGCAGCTCACAGAAAGAAAAGAGAAGTCTAAGATATACAGGACTGGCATTTCTTAATGTTTATTTATGAGATATTCAGATCACCATCTTTTGCAAGAATATGACAGATATATTTCTAGAGCTTAAGGCTCTCTTATGCCCACATTTTCCACATGAGATTTTAAGCAAGGTCAACTCTGCTACCACTGACCCGTTTTCTTACAATTTCATCTGTGGTTTTTGGTTTTTTTTATGGCTGTTTTTCCTAAACCACCCACCTGATCAGACACACCTTTGCTATGAATTCCCAGCATGGTCAGGTCTCCCTTCTATTTAAATTTAGAGTATGTGTGGGCAGGAAAGTGCAAATAATGTTTCTGTATTGGCTGCCTTGGATTTACAGCAGGAGAAGCAGAGGATGCTGTGCTGTTGGGAAGACAAGGAAAGGTAAAAAGGTCTTCATTTCCCCGTATGGACATAGCTCAGGCCCTAAACTTCCACCCACATCTCTCTCTGCCACTTGGCAACACACAAATAGATGCAGCAGATGTACGAACTCACAGCCAAAGCTGGTAAAAATGATGCGTTTCTAGATGGTATCTTTGAAGGAATCGTTTTTAACTTCTGAAAAAGTGTTTCTGCAGCAGCACTGGAGTCACATCTGCTAAAGCACTAACTTCTGGAATCCCTCCTGTGTCCCTCTCTCTTGAGGAATTTGTTTTAAAGGGAGTGAGATTTGCTTCTGAGAGCTGCCTCTTCACGCTGAGTTCAGGAGGTGGAGATGATGCTTAATTGCTATCTGATAACAGCTCCTTATTGTTATTTTCACTCCAAACAAGAAGCAGTGTTCCTTCCAACAGCTTCCTTAAACATTTATCCTTGTAAGCTCTTTCCTTTTAGCTCTAAATCCTTTTTTCTCTCTCCTGTGCAGAAGGAAGAAAATGTGTACTTTTGTGAGTGTAAACACATCAGTTGCCATGGGAGCAGGTGCTGGAGCTATGATTATTTGCCTGCAGCTGCCACATTTGCTAGGTGCCCAATTACCTTACCTGGTTACTCTAATTGAAGGGAGAACAAACACAATGCACATAATTTAAACAAAATGCTTCTTGACTGGAAAGTGCAAGACGAGAGGTTCATGATCTGTGGCTTGGAGCAGTTTGTGTCATGTATTTTCATTACAGTCTATGTTACATAAGGAGCAGTTGATTAACAGAGATGAGTGCAAAAGAAAAAACAATGATGAAGAAATGTGTTTATAGAATATGAGGCAGCTTAACAGCTTGAGATAAGCAGCACTTAAAATAGTAAGTGTAACAGGCAGTCTTAGTTTTGACTATTAAAAAAAAAGAGAAAAGTAAATTTCTCCTCTAGAACCAAGTAACTTCAGAGGCAGTTTGAAGGAGGACAAATAATCATCAGTGTAGGATGTTTGTGGGTGTGAGACCAGACCCTGCCTTCCCCTAACCCTCCTCCTCATTTTCCTCATTTTAAATCCATTTTGTTTCTATTATAAAAATTTTCACACAAGGCTGAACCTACTCTAATTAGCCGACACAATAACACCCAAAATACAAAATAGAGATCCATGAAGGGTTTATCAGAGTGGAAAGATTTCCCTGTATGCATCAGTCAGAGTGAGAACTAACAGAGAAAGCAGAGGGTCAACAAGAAAGAATGAGCTGCACTCACAGCAAGAAAAAAGCTTTTGAACCAAGCTTTTGGCAAGGCCTTGAAAGTGTAAGCATGTAAACAGTCTTGGTTTTCTCTGAACAAAACAGAGAGAAATATTCCAGGTCTGCTCTTTGTAAAAGTGCAGAGCTGCACGTAATATGTGACTGAACCAAATGTTTGTTTTCTATAGAAAATTAATCCCTCTAGACACCAAGCTCTGACTAGCAAAAGGTCTACAATGCCAGTATAAATTAATGCTAAACAGATCAGGGTGTAAGGACTGAGAGCCTGGAATTTTTCCCAATTCATCTGTGAAAAGCAAAGGACTACTTCTGAGCTGCTGCACTCGTGTCTTGCTGATGATAGGGCCTCACTCCTGGCAAGGCACATCTCGGAGATTTAATCCTTTCCAGCAGGTCTTGTCCATTCAGTCAGACTTTGCAGACTTGTTACCATAAACACACATGGACAAATTAGATTAAATAAATTGCAGGGTGGTTGTAAGTGGTTTAGCCTCTTATAGAGGGTGCAGTCAATTATTAATACTCACACTTAGATGAGGATATCTCACCCTGAAGGTTAAACATATGCTTAAGGGCTTTGCCAAATTGGGACAGCAGCTTGTACATATTTCTGAGGTGGGAGCAAAAGTGTATAAATTAAAAAAACAAAAATGTGACTGTCATTTTATGTATTTATCTATTTAAAACTTATTTAACTAATAAATCATACCTTCTTATTTTAGAACACTTGATATCCAAAATATTTCTTCTTTTATTTATTGTTTTTTTAAAGTCAATAGTATACCAAACTGAAAAGCTAAAGTGAAACTGTGACTATAAACAGTAGAAAATGTATTTAAACTTCCTAATGTACTTTTTTTTTATATCTGTATCTTTGAGGGCACAATGAAGTATCCATCAATATTTTTAACCAATACACGGAAAAGTTAGGAAAGTAAATCTGAAATGTGAATGCCAAACTAATGCCTAGGTATCTCTCAAATTCAGCCTTGGATATTAGGCAATTAATTTATATTACAAAGAGCAGCAGAGCTCTCTAAGCCCAATATAGAAGGCATATTGGTGATATAAGGTAAATCTCTGTGCTTGGAAATATGATCTCATGTGAATAGAGAAAGAAGCTTTACTACAATAAATCCTTCATACTTTTTTCAAGTAATTGAGCTCATAAAACATTTTTAAAAACCCAAACAATGCATATTTTATTGTTCTTAACAGAGTGAAATAGTTACAATACATCCAAACCCACACTTCAGGAAAAAGAAATATAAATTCTTTCATATGCTGCTAATACAATCAATTTACAACATATAGTACCTAAGTAATTAGCTTGGCAAGGAGCTGTGATAATTTAATCTGAGATAGAGCTAATAAAATTTAAATTTTCCCTAATTACTTTATCAGAGAAGAACTGGAATAAGTTTTAAAACAAACTTGAAAATGTCTTTGAATTTCAGGAAAATATTTTGAATACATGTAATTTCTAAAGCTGCGCAAACCACAACAGCTAAAGTGTGAAATCTATAGCCTTAGTCAAACAAATTACTCATTTAGAGCTAGGACTTGGTTCTGTTTTACCTTTTATTACTAATTAATCATTAATCACGTATTTTTGTTGGCAGGGGCGATAGATCTATGTTCCAAATTTAGGGCAGAACTCTAATGTATTAGACATTTTTGTTTGCTGTAAATATGAATTAAGTCTTTGATTTTCCCATCTCTGCTGTACAGAACACTATAGTTCCATTTTTATTTTTTCCCCTTGACTTCTGTGGAATTTTTTTAGCTGAATGGTACTAATGATGTTTTCCCTAGAATGCAGCTTCTAAGTGCCTTAGACCAGAACAGGCAGTGTCCTGCAGGAGTCCTGCACTGCCAGGCATGGTTTGCACAGCTGCTGCTTCCCTGCCCTTGCCTGGTTACCCGCCACAGCCTGCCATGGAGGGCTGCACACATTTCCTCACAGTGGATGGGTCTGGCTGGAAAAGGGCAGGCTGGGGCTGACTTACAGCACTCTGCTGGCAAGAGCATGGCAGTAGGGAAAGGATTGAGCTGAATCAGCTGCCCAAGATCAATTTACAGCAGTTCCTTTCTTACCTCAAGTTCTCCAGCCCTGCACTGCAGTGGTGTTCGCAGGGGTCTTAGGATGAGGGAAGAGATGAGAATGTTGACTCCATGTTTCAGAAGACCTGATTTGTTATTTTATGATATATATTATATTAAAACAATACTAAAAGAATAGAAGAAAGGATTTCATCAGAAGGCTAGCTAAGAATAGAAAAGGAATGATAACAAAGGCTTGTAACTGACCGAGACAGTCCAGACAGCTGGACTGTGATTGGTGACTAATTAGAAACAACCACATGAGACCAATCCCAGATGCACCTGTTGCATTCCACAGCAGCAGATAATCATTGTTTACATTTTGTTCCTGAGGCCTCTCAGCTTCTCAGGAGAAAAAATCCTAAGGAAAGGATTTTTCAGAAAATATCATGGCTACTCTGCACCTGTACTTGGAGCATACATGTACATATATATATATATGTTCATTCACCTCCAAAGCTGAGCACACAGCTTGTTTTGGCTGTTTCTTCCTTCTCACAGTTATGCATATCTAGAAGGCAAAGCATTTTATTAAACTGTTATAATTCAGAAAGAAGATCTGAGCAGGCTCCTTCCTAATATGTTCTCAAACAAACTTGCATTTCTACAGGACATTCAGCAGCATCTCTTTCCTTCTCACCACTAAGCAAGAGATTTCATTTTGTTCTGATTACAACCAAAGGAGAAATCATCTCAAATTCTTTAGCCAGACACATCCATAGAGTGGTTTTATGCAGGCTTCTTTCAAGTGATATCAATTGCCTTCACATTCAGCTGTGTAGTCACAAAGCTGATTTCAAATCATACTCTCAGCCCAGCAATGAAAATTAAGTCATTTAATTGGCTAAAGCAATTGAGAGCTACCTGTTACCAAGGCAATGCAAACCTTCTGTGTCTGAAAATTTGCATGATATTGTGATTCTTCAATCACCAAAAAACTTTATTGTGCCTCATGTCCAACTACTGCCTAAATTACTATTTTTTCTTTAATATCTTAAACACCTGGCTGTATACATACAGATTAATTGAAATCTGCAGGTATTAAAGGAGATGTTTTTAAAGCACTGGCTTGAAATACAAGGGAACTGAGATTTGGTACCCTGTGTTTTTCCCATGCTATCTTGGGCAGTTCACTGACAACCACATTTATAACAGTATCCGACATTTAAAGATGCAGACAGTTGCCTAGTGAGGTTTGAAAAAGCCCCCATATTGGGTGCATAACTTCCACAGGTTTTTTTTTTACTTCAGCAGGCACTGGAATCAATGGATAGCACCCCTCCAACCTCAGTGGGTTTTAAGTCATTGCTTTCTTTGCCTGTCCAGGAAAAAAAAAGAAGAAAAGGTCTCCGTTTGGGCTGCTTTATCCCACTGCAGCATAGCAATTAAACAACTGTGATTCACATGAAATGTATTATTTCAGTGATCCCAAATAAGTAAAGGTAATTGCAAGCAGGCAGCAGGAGGGAATAACATGTTATCTTTTGCTCTGTGCAATTCACAGAAAAGAGAGTGGGCTCCTGATAAACTGTGGTTGAAATTACTCATACCTGAGGAGAAGGAGGTATTAAAAATCATTTGGTACACATCTCAGCATTAAGTGTACATTAAAATTTACCTATGTAAGCTGATACAGCTGTGGTAGTTCTTTTTGCTATCTCCTCATTAAATAAATCTTTTTGTACTGTACATACTAAGTTCTGAATTATTTGTCTGAGCAATGTCAAACACGAATTCAAAGAGGAAGGAGTTCACTGCCAGTGGAAAGGGTGACTATGAAAAATATTTTTTACATAACAAGTCCTATTTGCAGTTCTTTAGCAAAAGACATGGTTCCCAGGCTCTAAACCCATCATTATTACTGCTAAGTGGACAGGTTTTAATCTCTACAAAAGTGGTATTTAACTATGGAAGCTTTCAGTTCTGGACCAAATCATTTGGTTTTAAACCATGCTGCACACCGATTTGTTGAAACAAATTGCCTCCCTTCCACAGATTTGTGAATAAGAATCTAGTTTTATTTAAAACTTGTCTATGCTCCCTTGCATTTCTTACATTTATGACCTTGCCTTTTTGTTTCTTCCATCACTAGATGCAAAAGGAAGGAATGTGCAGTCTTCTCAATTCCTCAGGTTTGCTACAGTGCCAAGTTTTCAATTAGGCACTTAAAGTGATTCTAGTTAACAGAAAATGAAGTTCTGTAATCTGGCCACTAAACGAAGCAGAAGCAAGAAACATTCACCAGAAAATCCTTATTTCTGTTCAAGTACCTGCTGAAGTGTATTTTCTCTGTGGTCTGGTGTGTTCTTGAGACAAAATCCTGTCTTTTCAATCAACCTCCAAGGTCCACCAAGAGATTAGCCAGGAGTGACCCTTCAAGCACAAGCTCCCCTACACTGTTTGCCATGAAGAGGAAAACCATTTGCTGCCATTCTTCCTACAGCCTAGCCCACAGGTCTGGGAAAGAAGGAAGCTTAAAGAAGTTATGTAGTTCCAATTCCACCTGGTTTTGCTTGGCAATTAAACCAAGCCATAGGAGAGAGGTGGAAGTTTGGCCAAGCACACAGAGAAGGTCCAGGTCTATGTCCCACTGCGTCCCTGTAATCAATCTTGTGATGTTTTTCCCTTCAGTGAAGCTTTTCCAGTGTACCTCTAATTTTAAAACTGGATCATATGCCATTTCTAATGAAAATATTCTTTTTGTATTTTTTCAGACCTTTTCATGGAAGTAACAAAGTATTTTGTTTGGGATCTAAAATATATTCCTCAAACTGAGCAATGACATCTGCACAGCCCTTTTCTTAGAAAACCAGAAGCATTTTTGAGGTTACATGAGGACAAACTGGGAGATGACTCAGACACCTACTGCTTCTCCTCATCTGACTTTTAGCAGCCTGTCTTCTTGTGTTTTTTTTTTTCCACTCTTGTCTGTGCAATACAAAATTTTCTTTAGCAAATTCCAACAAACAAGAAGTCTCCATTACTAACACAAGCTCATCTGAAACATCATAGAACATTAAGAGTAAGGGGTTCCATGTGTGATTTTTCAGTACCTCAAAGAAATTTAGTTGCAACTGAATTTATATAGGGATATGCAAGTGATCTAGGAAATTTAAATCCTTCCTACACCATGCTTTCTAACATCAACAAAGTCTTTTCATTTTCAGGCATCTTGGTACCACTGTAAAATTCTGCTTCTATTTCCAGGAATGGACAACATCTTTGAGAGCCACATCACAGTAAAAGCCACTCAGTGTAGCTGATGCTGCCTGTGTCTCCTTCATGCATACAAATTCCCCTGAACAGTGACTTTCAAACCAACCCTGCACGACCAATCAGCTCTGATGGTCCACAATTTCCCAGAAACCATTCTTTAGAAGAGCTGTATTAGCTGAAACTAATTTTGCCCCATACTTCAAGAAACAAACTGTTATCATACTTTCTTGGTAATCTCTAGAGGTTTGTAACAGAAAGCCTTTACTTTTTTTCTTTTGCTTTCATCTGTCATAGCTCTCTCATTCCTCTTAGAAAAGCTTCTTTTGAAGATCCACAGGTGATTTCTCTGTACCACTACATGGACACAATTATTCATGGTGGATGCACAGATTACAAGAAACATATTTCTACTGTGCTTCTCTGTCACCATCATATTTTCCCTTCACCAGGATTTCTTCTCCTGGGAAGCTGAGAAAACTCAGTGAAAAAGAAAAATGAAAACAATAGTTATCTGATTTGCTTCTCCTGTGTTTTGCTGCTTTGGAATGTGGTTGGAGATTGTTTATCCAACGTGTGACTTGTTTTTACTTAATGACCAATCATGATCCAGCTGTGTCAGACTCTGGAGAGTGACGAGTTTTTCTTTAGTATCTTGTTAAGCCTTCTGCAAGTATCCTTTCTCTATTCTTTTGTATAGTTTTAGTATAGCATTCTTAATATAATATAATATCATAAAATCATAAATTAGACTTCTAAGAACATGGAGTCAGATTCATCATTTCCTTCCTGCCATGGGGGACCCTGAAAATACCACACTTCTCTCTCTCTCTCCCCCCCCCCCCTTTCTGGTTTTAAAGAAGAAATGAGATTTTGAAAGCCTAAATTTCACCTACTTCTATGGGCAAAGTAATTCACAGGGTGAGAGGAATTGAATTAGGAGCTTTCAAGATCAAGCCTGTCAGAAACACTAGATTTAGAGGGTAAGGCAGAATTTAGGCTGACTGAATATGGCCAATAATCTTCAGCAACATAAAGCAATTCTTACAAGCTAACTAAGCCCTAAATCACCAGCAATGTGTTCTCAGTGATAAAGGAGTAAGATTAAATGTTTCCTGCATACCAATAAAATTCAGCTGACATTTAAAATATAAACTAGAATTGAAGATTAAATCTACCAGGCTTGAAAGCCAGATCACCTGTGAAGACATATTACTCTATGCACAACCAATGCTCAGATGATGATTTTTGGTACTTTGGGACTGAATGTCTCTCCTGTGCTCAACCTATTAATCCCATCCAGATTATTCTGAGCCCTGCAGGCCCTGGCCAGCTCTTAAACACCACTTCAAAACAACATCTAACTTCCAGCTAAACTTTCCAAAGCAAATATTGATTAGAGGCATTGGACTGAGTATCTTGTAGATCTTCTGTACCCAATCAAGATTCTTTAAGGCTGAAAAAAATCTTTAAGCAGCTGTAGAATGGGGTGAGCCAGCTTGACATTGAGACACAGAGCACCGGAGGTTTCAGTTTGAACATTTTCAGATGTGACTACAGAAAGAACAGCTCCCCTGGGGAGTTCCCAACCCCCTCAATAGCCTGTTTCAGTGGTGTCTCTGCAGCTCTAATGGGGAGATCAAAAACCAAGGTGTCTTTACCATGAACATTGTTGGTAGTACTGTCAAAAAAAGAACCTGAAAACTTGTTAGGCAATAAACACATGATGCAATAACACTACCACCCTCTGAGAACCCTGATTTAAAGTTTCTCACTGATAACAAAACTAGCCAGAGGCTGGTCAAACTTTAACAAGACTGTCACACAAAATTAGCAAGAGTGACAGATGTGAAGCCCAGTCAGAAAAGGTCCAACCACTCATTATTACTTGACTTTTTAAGGTGGACTTTTAAAGGAAAGAGCAAGTTGGATCAAAGAGAAATGAAGAACAAACATATGTCCTCTCCCATCTGGGTTATGTACAGCAGGGAAATGATTGATTGGTTATTCCACAGATTTATTTTCTGGGTGGTTCACATAAAAATCAACCCTAATGAAAAGCCTTGAAAAAATAAATGCCTGAATCTGGATTTTGCTTTGGCAGTTATTGAAGCTGCCAGCAGTTCACCATGTGTGTTTGCCTTTCCCCAGCAGTGGCATCATGCCAATGTTTTGCTCAGTATCTGCAGCAGGCCCAGCACAGGGGACTGCAGGGAAGGGGAAGATAAGAAAAGCTTCACTGACCAGCAGCTGACCCAGATGCCTGGGAGGATGAGCTGCTGGAGGTACTGAGGCTGCTGCCCAACTTTACAGCTTTACAGGAGAAAACTGATCCACTACTGGAAATAATTTAAAACTGGGCATTTAAGGCAAGAACCAGGAGCAACACACACAGCTTTATACTTCAGTGGACTTCATCAGGCTTGTTTTTGTGGTATTTTTAGGGGTCCCCTGTGGCAGGAAGGAATGAATCTGACTCCATGTTCTTAGAAGGCTAATTTATTATTTCATGATATTATATTATATTAAAGAATGCTATACTAAAACTATACTAAAGAATAGAGCAAGGATACAAACAGAAGGCTAACAAGATACTAATTAAAATCTTGTGACGAACTGCCCAGAGTCCAACAGTGATTGGTCCTTAAGTAAAAACAATTCACATGTTGGATAAACAATCTCCAACCACATTCCAAAGCAGCAAAACACAGGAGAAGCAATCAGATAATTATTGGTTTCATTTTTCTCTGAGGCTTCTCAGCTTCCCAGAAGAAATCCTGATGAAGGGATTTTTCAGAAAATAAGACAGTGACATGTTTTGAATAATTTTACACAACCTTGTTGGGGTCTATCCTGAATGCAGCAGGGGCTTCGCTTAATTTGCATTGTCTTCACCTTTTAATGATGTTCACTGTCTTTTCTTACTGAAAGGACATTTAGTTTAGCTCAGGCAGGCACACCTTTTATGACCTTACTTACAAACTTCTCTTTATAGTATTTTCACTTTAATAAGAATGGCAATATTAAGAGGGCCAAAACAACAACCTTAACAACTTCATAACAAAACCAACATAGTAATATACCTTTGTAGCCAGTTAAAATGTAGCAAAATTTACATAGTAATGTACCTTTTCAGTTGGTTGAACTAAATTCTCCTTCTTTCCTAACAAACATCTACATTACAGAGACTAGAATTTGAGTGGGGTAAGATAGAGTTCTGCTTAGCCTCTGACAGTCTGTCAATAACCCTTGTGTCATTTTTTGCTCAGAAATATTTCTGAGATACAACTTTATGCCATGGCAGTGATGCAATCAATGGCAATCTGCTCATGGGCTCCAGCAAGGTCAATGTTTCTTCTTCACCTTGTGATGAATGGTTAACCTGGGGTAAAGGGACAAGGGGCAAAGTCTTATCTATTTAACTAGCTCCTCATGCTTTTCTTGCTTTTTAATAACATCTCTTCTTTAACCACAGTATCATTTACAAAGTGGGTGTGGCAGTGCCTTATTTGATCCAGCTGTCAGCTGTTTGCGTACTCCCCCTACACAGTGACCAGATGAAATTGTACCTGACTGTTTCATGGGGCTGGGTTTTGCTTTTGTCAGGAAAAAATCTTTTTCCTGGAAGTAAATAAACTGAGTAGCTGCCCTTTTACAGGAATTCCATCATGCAAAGATATGATACTGCAGCACTAAGTGCTTTGTTATTTTTTTTTTTCTAATTTAATTGTGTTTTGTGCCCTCAGAACTCCATTACAGAGATCAGAAAAACTATTAGCAGCACGGTATGTAAAGTGGAAATTGTCTCTTGCCCTATGGCCACATTTTAGTGAAGTACTTATGCCACTTACCCGGCGTCATGCAAATTTTTTTGAAAGTGCATTGGCCGATGCTGATGTTGCCACTAAATGTGTGCTTCAGTACCTAACTGAAGAGGAAAGTAATTACTCATCTCTTCAGAATTAAGCACACCAGGAGCTCTCATGGTGTAGCAGGTCCTCTTCTTACCTGCCAGAGATGCCTCAGTTATTCTTTTCTTTCTGTCACTGTTTTCTAAGCAGCTACAACCCTACTCTTTAGGAAGCTGAATATTGCAACACACCAGGCAGTCTGGGCCTTCTGTGATTTCAAGTCTGGCTCTTCAGGGTGTCTGGATGCTGGCTGTGCCTGGCTAGGAAATCACCAGCCAGTGTAGGCTTCATCTTGTCCAACTCAGCCATTTACAAGACTTATATCTTCATTTTTACTGAGGTCCCTTACAGTCAGCAGAGAGAAACAAAGATATCTAGGCAGTCAATGGATCCATGAATAGAAGCACACAGCCCTAGACTGCTCTTCCTATGAAATAAAAGTGTTTCATGAGTACCTCTAGTTAATTTCTACACCAGACATACAAATATCTAAAATGAGAACTAAATCACAGCTGCTAAAGCATTTTTTTTCCTCATAAATCAAAGTATTCCTAGTAAGCAGCTTGGGTTCTTCAAACCCACCCATGTGCATTTTATTTCTATTGAAGCTGAAATAAGGATCTGAGATGCCAAAACACTTTCTCCTACTGCCAGATAAATAATAGGACAAAGCCAAGAAGTCTGTTTTCAGAAAGTGCTATTAGAGCACAAATCTCCACTGTCTGCATAGCTCTTGTACTAGCACACCAGAAAGGTTCAGGTCCACAAGTATTGCCACCCTGCTCTTCTAAGTTCTTCTAAGCTTTCTGATGCTTACATTCTTGTAATGAACTTTCTCATGCAGTTTTATGTAAATAATTATTGCTTTACATTCTTTTCTGGAAGAAGAGAAATTTGATGGACTGTTGGTTTGTCCAGCGTCATTGGAGAGGTGGCACTGTCATCCTCCAATCCACTGTCACTTTTGAAAGTTTATAAATGTTAGAGACAAAAATTAAACTTCCCTTATTTTTACCTTAGAAATTCCAGTATCTATATTATTTTATTTCGTATCCTATAGCAACACAGGAAGCACACAAAGTGCCTCACTACTGTTAGCTCTCATCATAGTCAACCTGGGAAGAAAACCAAAATGTTTTGCATTGAGTAGATCATCCATGCTCCTCCTTTAAAGGCCTGCTGCCCAAGGGAACTTGGCATCTAAACAGCATTTTGGCCTTTAATGCTTCTTCTGTAGATGCAGCCTATTTCCTCAGTATCAACACAAGTGGATTTATGGATAACTGTCTTTTTAATGGATCCAGATCATGAAGTATCTGAGATTGCTTGCAGACTGGCCTGTTTTATTTTTTTAAGAATACCTGGAATTTTCAATTGCCAAAGTGTATAGCTATAGTGTTTAAAGATTTTTTTTTTCTAAAACTTATCATTCCAAGACTCATTGGAGCTACCTAGGAGAGAAGTTCCCCATAAACAATTAAAGTTTGGTATACCTGACTTGGGCAATCATTTGATCTGTGTTACACTGATTTTGTATTATTCATGCTCCTTGATAACCAGGTAAAACAACCCTGCAGAAGCCCTGGTACAGGGCACAGACATAATTATTTCCATGAAATAAGTCATAATAAAAGATGCCAAGTTAATTGAGTCACACGAGATCAGTTGTTCATAAGTTCATATCAATCGACATTAATTATACTATTTTTACTTAAATTTGTTATGAAACCATTCCATTATTTTAACTGACACTATATCAAATTGACTATAATGAGCCACTTATCCCTTTAATGCTCTTACATTTTGACATCAGCATCAAACCTTCCAGAACATCCCCTGTATTTCAGGGGAGTTGAATCAGGGCTCACTGTCATGCTTTAGCCCTAGCAGGCAGCCAAGCACCACTCAGGTTTTGTCTCTGCTCACTTTTAGGGCACTGGGAGGAGCACAAAAGTCCCTGAGACTGTGCAAGCGCTGCTTTGGTCAAGGTCAGCATTAGCTAAAACACTGTTTCTCAGAGACTTGTACTTCAGAGCAGCAAGTTTGACAACTTTATATTTGTGATAGATTTGGGCTTTTCTTTAATTATTCCATGTGTATTTAGCTTCTGAGAGATAGATTTGGTAACAATACAGGGACTGAATTTTACTTAAGGTTGGAAATATAGCGCATGTAGAAAAACTGAAATTTCAGTTATGGCTATTGTTATAAAATTGGATATATTTTGTTAAATTGATATAATCAGAACCCATTTGTGTTGAAGCCTGTGTTTCACAGACACCTTTAAAAAGTAAGCAGATTTAGTTCAAAAGTAACGCTAATCATTTTAACAGGCTAATCAGCATGCCAAATATAACTCCATTTTTTGTTATCGAAATTTCTGTTCTGTTTTGTTATCATTTTAGAATCAATTTTGTTGCAATGAAGCTAATTTAGATGATCTATACAACTATTTACATATTTCTGTGTTACAAAAATGAAATCAGCATGGAAACAGAGAGTTTCCTGTATTAGCTGATTTCACAGCATTGTTGTTTACACAGCACTAATAGCATTTTTTCAGATCTCTAAATAACAATTTGGTTTTTCTCACTCTGGCCATCCATATTTTCAAAACCACCTAAATGCTATAGCAGCTGCTCGCATTGTCAATTCATCTGAATGCTGAACACAGACAGCCCATGGATCTGTTAATAATTTAATTTATTTCTGTCAAAACCAGGACATCATCACTTTTATTTCAATACAAGTCATTGTCTTCCATTTTTAAAAGCATAGCATCTCAGTTTTCCTATTGATCTGTTAAAATACAATGAAGATTGATTGGTTTTGAGATAGAAATTGGGCCCTCAAGTATTTCTATTTCAAGCAGACCCTGTTGCTATTCTCAACAAATCTGTCCTTTCCAGGAGCCCTTCTGATCAACCCCCTGACTTAGGAATCATCTTAGGACCTCTCCTAATGTTATGGAAAATGTTAGAAGAAAAATTACGGGGCAATACATGGCACAGGCCTGTTAACAGCAAATGTAGCACTATAAAACCATCTCATCCAAATTCTTAGTTTGCAATAAATACATCAAATTTGAGCTTAGGCAAGAGTAGAAGGATATCAGAAAGAAAGTGTGGAAGGTCATTTTGAAGCAGAAGAGGCGCTGAGACCTGAGCAGGAATTGTTGATGGAGTTAGAGAAAGAGATGAGTTAAATCGAGGTGATTTTATTCAGCAAAATTCTGTCCTTTAGCTTTTCCCCTGAAGAAAAAAAAAATAATACCTGCTATTTTGGTATATTCATCACCATTATTTTCAACCAAGGAAGGTAGGAGCACTTGGATAAAATATTTCAATTTGCCCAATATTTGAAGAATAAAAACAAGTCATGACATGGTAAAAATAACATTTCTCAGTATGTGCTCAGATAATATTCTCTAATATATGTGTTTTAAACACATACTTTTTAATTTCTGACTGGAGCTAACATGAAAAATATAAAGGGCTAAAACCAATCATCTGTGCATGGCCCTCCTGGGAAATTTTCAATGAGAAACAAACAGTATTCAGTTGCTCTCTTGCATTTTGTATTCACTTCCCCACATTATTAAATGGATCCTGAGTCTAAGAACGCTGTGAAACAATTATTTTGTCAGTGGTTCTGGGGAAGGAAAAAAAAAAGATGAAATAGCATTAAAAATTTTATCACTGCAGTTGAAAAATATCTCATAAAATATGCAGCAGCATCTCTTTCACTTTCAATATTCAGATGGCTTCTGACAAACCTTATTAAATCTTTAAAATATTTGTGAGATGGTGACTTTGTCTGGAAGATCTTACAGGAATGTGTGTGGTTATTCCCATTCCAGTGGATCTGCCTTGAAACCTGTGCCAGGACGCTTTGCCTGTTTGAACTCCCTCTCTCTGATGCAGAAAGAACATGTGTTAAAAATCCAGAGCTGAAAGGTTCTCAGGCAGAATTTTTACCAGATTTTTCCTTCTAAATGTGGAGATCTGCTTCATTCTTGGGGAAATCTGAGTTCTCTGGGGTCAAAAGCCATTCATTCCTTATTCTGTAGGAAATGAGGGATATGAGTTCCACAGCAATTCACTGGCTCTTAAGCAACTTTTCAGCTGTGCTCTTCCTGTTCCACTCATGCACAAAGTTCTGGATGTCCAACCTGGCTCTGGGAACAATCACATTGCATTTGTGAGTACAGCAGAGAACACAAAATGATGTGGCATTTCATTTATTATTTTTCACATAATAGATTTTCTCACTTAGGATTTCCTGCTCCAGTGAGGCATTTTAAGTAATCCCTATAGGGATTATTTCGTGTTAGCTCCCATTTCAACAAGAAAGGAACTGTGAGTTCATGAAAGTCCATATTTGTAAGGGTATAAAGTTTCCAAAGCATCACACTTCTGTGCCTGGAATTTTTGTGCACAATATAAAATAATATTTTGAGTCTTTAAGAGTTAAAGGTGGGTTTAACATCACAGGAAGCCTTTTTCAACCTGTTCAGAGATTTTGAGAGATATTTCCTGTTTCATTCAGTTTTTCGTGGGAAAGATCCTTTCAAAATAAACATGGAAAAAATTCTCTGAAGTTTTACTATTTGTTTTGTTCTGGTTGCTATTACAATGATAACTATTGTTGTAATGACAGTATTATTCATACTGATGGTAGTATTAGTAACTATAGTAAGAAGGATTTACTCTCCCAATTTTTTCTTTGCTGCCCCATAATGTTGTAAAAGCAACTCTGCATTTTGGTCAATCTGCTGCTGTATGGACTCATTTAGCACTAAGAATGCCCAGATAATGCAAAAATCATTATGATTTCATCATGCCTCTGTAAGATTTCACATGCAATATACTCAGGGAGGTGTCAGGGTGGGAACAGGAATCCTGTTTACCCTTCTGCAGGGGTGGCTCTCTTGAGATCACCTGCAAGCAGATAACGGGGCCCAGGAACTGCAATAAGTAAAGAAATAGGGTGTGAAATGACTGGGGACAACAGCAGTGCAATCTGTTCTTAAAAATACACTGCCAGAGTCCTGAAGCATCCCCAAGGGGCAATCCAAGATATGTTTCCTGCATTAAAACTTCCTCAGAAGTTTGCTGGTGAAGGAAATACAAATCATGAAGGAAAATGAAGATCCTGAGTGGGGGTTGCCAGAACCAACCTTCCAAAGTCTGGTGTCCTGTCCCATAGGAAGAACTGAGCACAGCTTGCAGTTTTATTTGGAGGCTGCTGCCACTTGTCTTCATTAGGATTTAGTTTAATCTTCTCCCTGTTTCCTGAGTGGCCCAGATAGTTAACCTCCATCCTTTGTAAGTTTAATTTCCTGAGCAGCCTGCAGGACAAGTCCATTTAGCTTCATCCTTCCAAATGCACATGAGCTGTCCAGGGCTGCCACAGTCTCTGCCAGGATAATAAACCTGTGTGTTTTTATTATGCTTTACTTTAAAGTGTATAATTAGGAATCTACCCTTTTCAGCAAGGCTGGTTATTGAATTTGAAAATTATTCTATGAAAGTCAATCCTGAAGAATTTTCCATTTTTAAATATCCCAAAACAGCTTCTTGTCTTGTCTCTATCTCAAGATATATTTGAAACCTATTTCAACTTCTTATAAAACTATTTACTTATTTAAAAGAAGAAGAAAACCAAACCATTTTCAGAGCAAAATTTAAAGGAAGATTCAGATTTCAATGCCATTTTTGCAAATTTCTTCAGAGGTTTTTTCTTTTATATTTCAAATATTTCAACGGCATAAGTTTTGTTTATCCCAAAGTTTCACTTATAATTAAAAAGAAATGGGGTAGTCCTTTTTTATTTTTTTTTTTTCTTTAAGTAGTTAGTCCAACATGCTCAAACTTTTTTGTACAGGCCACTGTCTTTTTACACAGGTTTTAAAAGGAAAAACATCCTATGCCTAAGTCTTGCTCCAAGCTCAGTGGGAGAGAGGCTCCCTCCTGTGGAATATGAAGTCTCCATAACTTTTCACTTACACATTAAAAATCCCCTAAGGAAGTAAGCTGTGCTTAATTTTGTTATAAATTAGTTAAATTTTGAAAGCAATCAAGAAAATAAGACATTTAGGCAAAAAGCTGTTATCAAATATTTTGAGATTAAAAGATTTGGGCATTAAACTCTCAATGAAATCTCAGCAGCATCTCTTGCTGAATTTATATCCACAGAGCTGAAATTTCTTTTTTATTTGAAAGGTTTGGTCTGGGATTCTTACTAAAGCTTGCTGCTTTCAAATTTTCTAAGAGAAGGTTAAGCAGATTTGAAAAAAACTCATGAAAAACAGAGTGATGCAGGAATTTCCTTTTAAGAAGAGCATCATTCAATAGTTAAGAGGCAAAATAACTTAAGAATGTCAGAAAGCTCCCCTGATGACATCTTCTCTTTATCCTTTACTATTTAAATAACAGAAAGATGCTGACTCTGTGTATTTGAAGATCTGAAAAAACGATTTGCAAATGGATTATGCTGACTTAATTTAAAATTTTCTCTTTATTTCAGTGAAAAGAACTTTTGCTTAAATAAGGAATACTTCCTAAGTATACACCTAAATCACTATATTAGGGGGTTTTTTAACTTATAAAAATTTTATAGATTAAAATGCTTATTCAACATCATCTCTCTCTTAATTTTCTTCTTTTATCCTTACATACTTGAAAAATGCTTAGAGCATTTTTAAGGCAGTAGGAAATTCATTGAAGAAAAGGAAATTATGCTGGAATAACACCATTAAATAATGCATTTTTTAGTACAATTTGCTTTTGGGTTCTTTTTTGGTGCTTTTTAATGAATGGTACATATGTGATATCATTGCTGCATTTCCAGTGCTCCATTTATTAAAGTGCATCACATTTTAAAGAGCCCAGTGTGTTCAGGTTACATAGAATAATCAGAAAATTCAATCAAGGAGAAATATTGTCTGAGTTTTTTATTACTGTCATTAGATTTTTTTTGGTATGTGTGTTTCAGTGCAACATTACCTAGTCATTAAAATACAAAAAAAAAACACCAAAAAGCTACAAACAAGCCCACCACAACGAATAAACAAGGTGGTACATCCCTTATACTGTTTCAATTCTTAACAACGTATTTCAGCTTACAAAAACAAATTTCTGTGCATTTTGTCTTAGATAAATAGGAGCTACCATAATGAAGATAAGCAAAACATTCCCTTCCTGCAGGAATAGAATTTGTCAATAATTGCAGACAATGGGTATTTTGGTTACAGAAGGCTTGGAAAGAACTTGCTTAGCAATTTGAAATAAGTAAACTACAGTGGATCTTGCTTTTGAAAGTTGATTAATTGCTTTCATTCTCAGGCCAGTTGCTGTTTCTGAATAGGCTGGTTGTGTAGAGGTGTTATTGGTTTATAGAGCAAACACCCCCCAAGACAGCCCTCAGTTTCTATTCTCAGTCACTATATTCCATTAATTTCATCACTGGTGCACAGTAGGCACTGGCCAATTTCTTTATTCTTTATGCTTTATTCTTAGAGAATTACTTCTTAATAAAGTAATCATACTTTATCTTTGCCTTTTGTCTCTCAACCAGAATGAGTGGGAAACGTGCATGGTGGGACAATGGAGCCTCCACTCCATCCTTCACCTGAGCTTTGTTGGGCTGCACTTGAGCAGCTCATTCAACATTTCCTTCATTATTTTCCTTTCTGTTGGAACCCTGGATGCTGAGAATTTTAAACTTTCTGTGCTGAAAGGCACAGACTTGAAAGAGAACACTGCGTTTGACCTGAGGCTGTGGAGCAGGCTTCCAAAATTGATTGATAGCACTGGGATTACGGGTGTGTAGTTGGCTAGAAGTGTGTAATATCACAGGGAGGAAAACTTAGAGTTTGGGGTTTTAGAATATAGAAATAAATATGAAGCAAGATGCAGGTTTTAGGGTGGAGGCAGATTGTTCTTCTTTACCTTCTTCTTCCTTCTTCTTCACCTTCTTCTTCCTTCTTCTTCATGGGTTTGGGTGATGTTTTGTAATTGGACAGAAAAACCCGAATTGTGCCCTCTTTGGGATCAGTTACCAGGTTAAAAGGGAAAATAATTTAGTTATCCTTTCTTAATTGGATAGTTTAGTTTTAAAAGACCTTGTAACAAGAGAGAGTTAGCCATTTTGTGTTTTGCCAATGAAAGGCTGCAGAACTCATGGTTGTGAGGCTGTTTCAATTATAAGAAATAATAAACACCTGAGTCCAAGCATGAACTACCATCTCAAGCGCCTTCAATCCCAACCTAGAAAAACCAATACCCTTCCACCACCACAATTTTATCAAAACACATCTCCATCACTGGGATGTCAGTCTCATCCTGCAAGTTGAGGCTGATGTGTAAATTAGAAGACTTTCTTATAATTTTTCAGAGCTTTTAATTTCTATTTATCACTGTTGATTGTAAGAAGAAAATTTATATTTTTATTGAGATAGAAAAATCTATTTTTGTCTTCCAGACAAAGCGCTGAACCTGCTTCATTTAGGCAAACCATATCTTATTTTTAAACCATTAAGACTTTTAATGAAATATATGCCACACATTTATGAATAGACATAAACAAAGTGTTTATGTCTATTCATAAGGAGCACACCACTTCCTTGCATGAAACATGATGAAGCCATCCCCACTGATTTCAATCTTCTTGCAATTTCTAAATGTACTTTTTTAAAACTGAGCAGTTATTTGTCTGTTTGCCCTGCATAAGCCAGTGGCACACATATATGTTCATAAAATTACTATTATAATTCCATTCAGAGAAAGAACAGTAACTTAACTAAGCATATATTTCCAACACAGCAATTTCCTCAGCTTAAATTCCATCTTTCCATGGTAAAGTGGAAAATTATCTCACTCTCAACCAAAATGACTCTTGAAAGTCTCAGTAATCACACATGACATAAGTAATTTCATTTTAGAAACTGCAAGAAGATGAGCATCCACATATTAAAATCCAATACTGCAAAATCAGATACAGCTGTAAAATTAGAACTCAAGTAAATAATCTGCTCAGTGTAGCAATCTGACTGCAAGCATAATTACTCCTCTTGTAATTAATTTTAATTAGATGAGATGAAAATAGGTAGATCAGTTTAGTAAACAAATCTTAATAAACATAATCAAGAATGGCATTGCATCAAAATCTCCTGATGGCATTTTCTTTTCTGCTACTAGCTTCTGACAGTCATTTATTTTTCTTAAAGTATGTATTTTAATAGAGTTGCTGCAAAAATAAGAGTATTTGTAAAACATGATTTGTGTTACAGACCTAACTTTTTTCAATTACAATTGCAATATGAATTTGCCCATGCCTTAAACAGGTGGATCAGAAATTAAATTACAGGCTGGTTATATCTAGCAATTAGACAATATTATTTCAATTCCATTTTGGAGTTTGGCCTGGACAGTCTCACAGAACTGTTGAGATGGGAAGGGATCTTGGGAGACCATATAGGCCAAGCCCTTGCTCATGTCAAGGTCAGAGGTTTTGTGTATCACCAAGGATGGACATCCCACAAGACCTCTGGGCAACCTGTTCCAGTGGATGACCCCCTTTTTCCCCTAAATTATCCCATGTTCCCTTTCCCTTCCCCTTGTAATTAGGGAAATTAATGTCTTATTCATGGAGCAGGTGATTATCTGTGCTCACACAGTAGATCACTCTGGGAAAATACAATCCGTAGTGAAATGATGGGCGGGAGTAGCTCACGAATATGATGAAAGACCATATTCCGGCTGGGTTGGCACAACTCAAAGGCAGTCTTGATAAAATGGAAGGAAAATGTCTGTCCAGACTGTACTCATTTACTTACAAATGAATGCTAAGCCAATTCCGAAGTTGCATTTTTGAGCCCTAGGGAGCTCTGTTTTTCTTACTCAGGTGAGGATAAATGTATTGGAGAAAATATACCAATCCTGACACCAGCTTTGAGGCAATGTAAAGCTGGATTTATTTGATCATTGAAATCTTGTGGTTTTCATTTTTCCAAGTACTCATGGCAGTTATGAGAAGTTTGGTTCCAAAGAAAAAAGTGTAAGTAGACCTGCAATGGTTCATTGTATCTTGTCTGTGTGCTGAGGCTGAAAGCAAAGCTCACTTAAAATGATTTGTGAAAATCGTTGTTCAATTAAAAATTGGCCTCTTGGCCTCATCTTATCTCACACAAACAGCCCAACACAACAGAGTGATAAATTCCAGTCCCTGAGAGTCATCCAGCATTGGGATTTTAACAGGGGCTATAAATTCCTTAAATTGTTGGCCCTAGACAGCTTTGATTTCCCCCTTCTTTTGCCTCATGAAAGTCACCACAGTTTGGAGGACACATGAAATGTCTCCAATGTCTCCAGTGTCTCCTGACTCAGCATCTGTAACAGCAAAAATGAAAGTCCTTTCCTCTGCCTTGGCCATCTCCTTGCTTTACCTCAGATATAAGGTGGAACATCTGGGGTGTCCTTTTTGGAAAGTCTATGGTAGTAGAGCTGTGACTGACTTCTGAGCCTCAAAAATACCTATATCACCTTTTTTACTATACTCTTGGACAGCAAATTACAATATTTAACTGATCTTAAGCCTTCCATGGAAAAAAAAGATTTAAAAGGCTTGCACAAAGGAATCTTGACAACCATCTACCCCTTCTTCCAGAGTACCTTTTGTGTCATGTTCACCATATAGACCAATATTGATTTAAAAAGCTGTTTTCCTTTGCTCAGGAGTACAATGGGGTTTGTTTTTTTACTACAGTTTTGTTGACAACCACAGCACTGCAGGTGTTGACCAAACTCTCTGACAGCTAATTGAGATTTTTTTATTAGCATGTTTTGGATTGTATGCTTCAGTTCTTTTTTACTTGAAATTTATGAAGTTAATTAAACAACTCTGAACACAATTAAAAATTCTAACTTGGCAACCTATTAATTGATGTTAGCTTGTACATCCCACACAATATTTGTAAAATGCCTATTTATTTGTCAGCTGCAGGGAAGTCAGAATACTTTGTCAGATGACAGTTTAATAAACTTTGAGCATAAGAAAAATTGTTGTTCAAATCAGTCATGTTTTGGTTTGGTTTTTTAATACAGTGCCATTTATCTTTCTCAACAAAATTTTTCCTGTGTACATTTGAAACACAAATCAGTTTTTATAAATAGTATAAAGATGGTTTCAGAAAGATCTAATTTAACCTAGGATACGAGATTTAGAGTTAATTACACACATACACATAAAAAGTATATGGTAGGAAAAGCCTGTTTTTATAAGATACCTGGTTTTCTGCCTTCTCAAGTTTCTTTATGCTCATTACTTAAGTATGTGACTCAGCCCTGGGACAAAAAAATATTCCCTGCTTCACAAGCATAAAAGTTTTGAGAGTACACACCACTGCTCGTATTG